>JAQQSW010016760.1:0-11603 GCA_028646575.1 Pseudocheirus occidentalis | reverse complement strand
AAAGTGCACCCCAGGACCACCACTCAAGACCACGATCCAGATTCAGGCCGCTCAATGCAAGAGCCCTTGGCCTTGATGGATCGCGTCAGCTCCCCTGCTATCTACAGGCCCACGGCTCTGAAGCAACCCAGTGGAAGCCGCTGTGGCTCTCAGCCATTCCTGCTGCTACAGCCACCTCCCGCTGCCTCCTTGCCCTGGGAGCAGTTTGGCCAGACCTGCTCTTCTCCTCCCCAGTTAGCAAAATCCACTGACCTTTCTCTTAGCCTTTTTGTCTTCTGGCCTGATAGATGTGTTAATTGTGCCTCCAGTGCAGCCGATCAGCTCTCCTATATCCGCTGTTCCCAGCCCGATGCCCCAGGGCTTGACCCGGCCGGGGTTTTGGCAGCCGGTCCCAGACTGCTGCGAAGAGCCCCGCCTGCTGCGTTGCTTGTCGCAACAGATATGCTTTCTTTCTTGTGGAGCATTTTGTAGCTTGAAAATCTGTTTAGAGTCCCATTTTATGAGGTTTTTAGTGTGTTTGTATGGGAGCTGTGGTGCTTTGTTGCTTTTACGTCGCCATCTTGGCTCTGCCCGACTTCCAAGCATTCTTGATGAAAAAAACAGAAGTGAATAGAAAACTTGACATTCAAATACAAAAAGCATGAGAAAATAAACATGGAAAAGAATTCATAAGGAACTCATCAAAGTTGAACTATTTACATGCCAACATGGAAAAAAGATAATTGCAACTTATGAAACTTTTCTCGGTATGTGTATGTGTGCATATCCATCTATCTCTATATCTATCTATCTATATCTATCTATCTATCTATCTATAGATATAGATATACACATACACATATATGTGTGTGTATATATGTATGCATTCACATTTGTTTATATAGGAGGGTATATATGCATAGGAATACGCATGGGAGTATGTGTGCATATATGTACATAGACAGAAGTCACATGATCAATTGAATAGGATGAGTTAATATTTCAAAAGGTGAAACTGAGAGGTAGGAGAGGAATAGTATGAGAAGAGACAGGGAGAGACAAAATGGAGTTAATCCTTTCATATAGAAGAGGCAAGGGTTAACTGTTACAATGGAGGGCAAGAACAGGAAGGCAAAAGGGAATGGGTTAACTACTTTACTCCCATTGAATTTGTCTTAGGGAAGGAATGACACTTTCTAAATTGGGTATCTTGCCCTACAGGAGAGTAGGGGGGAAAGGGATGAGAGGGGGAAGTAGGGAGGGGAGGTCAGGTTTGGGGGAGGAAGGTTGCTGGAAGCACACACTTCTGTAAAGGGACAGGGAAAACATAGAAAATAGAACAAATGGGGGGAAGAATAGGAAGGAAGGAAATATAGTCAGTCTTACACAATATGTCCATTGTGGAGATGTTCTGCAGAACTACACATGTATGGCCTATATTGAATTGCTTGTCTTTCCTTTGGGGGTGGGTGATGAGGGAGCAAGGGAAAGAATCTAGAATTTAAAGTTCTAAAATCAAATGTTAAAAATATATATGTATATATGTGTGTGTATACATACACACACACACACACATATATATATATATATACACACACATTTCATATATATATGAAATTTTAAAAAGACTAATAAACCCACATTGAGTAGTCCCTGAAGTTCCAGAAAGGATGGATTCAGTTTAATTAATCAAAAATACACCACCTTTAGTGAAACATTCCAGAATATGGGCAGAGAGCTGAGGCTGAAATACATATTAAGAATATAGCTAGGATAAGGACAATCTCTGAGATCAAGAAGTTCTTAAGCTAATGAGAAGATGATGATATATTTCTTTTTTCAAAAATTTGTAGTTTATTTTTTCCAATTACATGTAATGGCAACTTTTTGTATTATTACTTTTTTACTAAAATTTGAATTCCAAATGATCTCCCTCCCTCCCTTCCGTAACCTCTCTTTAAGGTGGTAATCAGCTTGATAGAGGTTATACGATATTGAGCATGTAGTGAAAGAAAAAAGGATTGCAAAAACAAAACAATTACATTTTGCAAAAGAAAAATAAATAAAGAAATACAGAAAGTGGAAATTGTATGCTTCAATCTGTATTCAGACTCTATCAGTTCTTTCTCCAGGGGTGGATAGTATTATCCATTGTGAATCTTTTAGAATTGTCTTGGATCATTGTGGTGTTTTGAAGAGCTAAGACAGTCATAGTAGATCATTGTTGCTGATACAATGTTGCTAATACAATGTCCCCCTGTATCTGCCTGTCATATCTGTTTCTGAATTTTTTAAAAAATAAGGTCCAAAAATGGAAGATCAATGTACAGCTATAGGAAAAGGAAGAAGGGAACATTGATTAAGTACTGTTATGTTCCAGGCACTGTGATGTGTTCTAAAAATTATCTTATTTAATTATCCCATGAGATAGTGTAATGATAATTAATTTAAATTTGAAGACCCCTTTTTGTTATGTCAAGTAAGCAGGTACTTAGCCCTTATTATATAAGGGCTAAGTACTTCTGTGAAAGAAACAGAAGGTGTGAACTCTGTCTCCTGTTGCTGACATAACAGGAAGGAGTTGGTTGAGACAAGAAGCCAATGTGTGTGTGTGTGTGTGTGTGTGTGTGTGTGTGTGTGTGTGTGTGTGTGTGTGTGTGTGTGTGCACGTGTGTGTGCTTAAGAAGAGCCCCAAAGAAGAGACAGTCAAAATCAAGAATTCTCCTCTTGTCGGCTCCTGGTGGAGGAGCAGAATCTTCCCAGCATCTGGAAGCTGGGCTGCTACTTGCTGGACTGAAATCTGAGTTGGAGTTTTCTTGAGACCAGAATCTGGTGAAGGGTGAAGTTGCTGCCCAGAAAGCTGCCTTCAAGGCTGAGATTTCTTCTGGGTCCTAGGGCCAGCTGAATTGCTGGATAACTGAAGAAGCAAGGCCAGGATAAGACTTTGTTTGTTTGTGGCTTGGCTGATCCTTGAGTTCCTGGCAACAGAAACTGTGAAGATTTTGAGATGTTCTGGACCTTGTGAACTTCAGTGTGTAGCAAAAACTGCCAGGAAGACTGGACAAGGAGTTGATAGTTGTCTGCCTCTGAATCCAGGTGACTGTTTGGTGAATTCAGGTAGGAGCTGGGACTATGGAAGGGGATCCAGGGAATCTGAGAGACCTGTTGAATGTGCGATGAAATCAAAGTTTACTAGACACTGAGGGGTGGAGGGTTCGTGTAATTTTTTAATGATTATAAGTATTTAGTGAGTAGCTATATGTAGTGACTGGTTGCTAGATAAGTGATTGATTAAGTTAGCCTATGGTTGCCCCACGAGTGGAAGATTGATTATTTTATTGTGAGATGACTGAATGACTGAGTGAGGAGGCAAACCTTCTTAGTGATATCAGATGATTATTCTTTTGTTCTCTGTTCTTAATACTATGAGCACTTTGGTGAAAACTATGTGGCAATTCTAATGTTAAACTGTTGTGAACACTATATTGTGATTTTCTGTGATAAGATGTGATGTTGTGAATATTATATTGTGATTTGTTGTGGATGTTTGCCTTGATTTGTTATGGAATAAATGGAGTATTCACTATGCTGTGTAATTGGAATTTTAAAAGCTGTTCACAGTAGCATTCTTTAGGGAAGCTGCTTATGCATGGTGTTACAGATAGGTGTACTAATATTATTACAATGATGATAATAATTATGATAAGGATTGCCATTTTATTCAGATGAAGAAACCAAGGCACACAAAGGTTGAGTGACTTGCCCAGAGTCATAGAGCTAATAAATTTCTGAGGCATGTTTTGAAACTCAGTTCTTCCTGACTCTGCCATGCCTACTAGAACTAGATATTTTACCTAGACATTTATAAAGGAAATATATTAGTGAATATAATTTTCTAGACAAGATTAGCTAGCTAGCAGTAACATTATATGGATTCAGAACTGGTTGAATAGTAAGATTCTGAAAAAAAAAATCATGTAATGCCAATTTGAAGCTAATTGGAACTTCTTAGGGATCAGTTTTTTTCCTGTACTATTGAATACTTTTTTTAATGAATTCAATAAAACATCTATTAAAGCAATTTGTTAGATGACAGAAAACTAGAGAGGAAAAATAATACCCCGAATGACTGAGTCATTACTAAAAAAATAAAACAAAACAAAAACTTGGAATTCTAGCATATTGGGATCAAAATAACAAGATAAAATATAAGAAGGATGATGGTAAAGTTAAAATTTAATTCAGAAATTCATACTGAAATGTATAATATGGGAAAGAAATAGCTAGAAAGTAGTTTGTCTGAAAAGTTTTAGTTGACTGTATTCTTCATATTGGCCAACAATATATTATCACATCTAAAAATCTAATATGATGGTGGGTTTGCATTAAAAGATACATGCTTTCAATTAATAACAGATAATAATCTCATTCTATTCTGTCCCATTCAGATCACATTTGGAGTACTGTGTTAGGTTCTGGACACCCCAGTTTATTAAGGAAAATAATAAAGGGGAGATTTAAAGGAGAGCAACCTGAAGAGCAGAGGTCCTCAAATGTATTCCACATGAGTATTTAATTAAAGATTTGGGGACATTTATCCTGAAGAAATGAAGAATTAAGTGGGGCATCATATTTTTGGTGAGTACGCTCATGCTGTTTTCAACAAGGGAATACTAGAAAAAACTAATGAAAGTTGCAGTTGTGTACTTTCCCTTTTTTTATCCAAGAAGTATGCATTTTAATTGTGTGAAAGTTGTTAGTTTCATGTAATCAGTGTTTATTTTAAGCATTGTAATTGCTCTATCCTTTGGTTGAGAATTTCCTTCCTATCCATAAATATGAAAGGCATATGATAATGCTTATTTAAAAAATATGTTAAGATATTGGATATTCTAGAAACTCATCCATTTTGATTTTTATTAAGGAATATGCAATAAGATATTGGGCTAAGCCTAATTTCTTCTAGACTACTTTCTATTTTGCTGATTGTTCTTGTCAAATAAGGGAGCTCTTTCCTAAATGGAAATGGAATGGAACCTCTGGATTAAAGGACATGAGCATTTTAGTCACTTTCTTTAAATAATTCTTAATTGCTTTCCAGAATTATTGTATCAGTTCACAGCTTTACCAACAATGCATTACAGTATCTGTCTTTCCATACCCAACCAGCATTAAGTATTTTCTATTTTTATTGTGGCCAATATATTGGATGATAGGAAATCTCAGATTGTTTTGATTTTTATTTCTCTAATAATTGGTGATTTGGAGTAGTCTTACAACAGTAGATTATAATATTTCTCTTGAGAATGGTTTCTATTTCTTTGTCACTTATCTTTTGGGAAATGTCTTTTAAAAATTTTAATCTTCATTTTTTAATCAGAGATGGGCAAGAATCTCTATAAGAAAACTGGGAATTGCAGTTTTCTCCCTTGACAGATACCAAGTGCTTAGGATTTTGGCACAGATAACTAACTATTCTTCTCTGCATATGGTTGTTAGTGTAGTGAATAAGAATGCCTTTTCTATTGGATCTCAAAAAAGTAAAGAAGAGAATTATAACAATATTTTCTACGGAACTGATTTCTCAAAGTTGCCAATTCAAAGTGGCTACCTTATTTAGATTTGTACATATTTGAGCTAAAATTGCTTTTCAAAAATCCAATTATCCTATATTCCCTTGGGACAGTATCATTATCATCTTCATCAAGGAACCTTTTTTGAAGGATTGAGAGTAAATTAGCATGATGCTGAGTGCAGTTTATATCTGAAAGGTCTCTAAAGAGAACATTTTAAAGAAGGAAAGTGAGAAAGAGATCTATTTAATTAACTTAATTACTAAAATTTGAATCTCTAAAATTGAAAACTTTCTGTAAAGTTGTTTTTCCTGTAACCTGAACTTTTATTTAACCTAAGAATCCTCAAATATATTTCCTACTATTGTGTCACATGATTTTATGTCCCATTTTTATGGATTTCTACAAATCTTGATTGGATTCTGTGCTCATTGAATGGATAAAGCTTCTATTAGATCCGACAGCCTTCTTACTTCCTGAAACAGTATATTTCATTATGCATTTTACTTAAAAAATCTGTTCTAAGCCAATAGTAAGAGAATCTATCACAATGATAGACTATCATATAACTTATATTAATTATTTCTCAAGTAGTGTTCAATTTAACTAAAAGTTTAGTACTTAGTCTTTGCTTGAATTAAATCTCTGCCGTCAAGAAGTGAGATACTAAAAAAGGAGAAATTGAAAGGAAGTTCTAGTCTCAGGATTTCAGAAAGGTTAAGTCACTTTCTCAAGGTTAGAATCTAATAATAAGACCAAAGTTTAGGGTTTTTTCACCATGCTGCATTAACTGGTAATATGTCAATAAAAGAATCATAGAGTGTTAAAATTTATTAGTATAATGAAAATAGCACTGGTGCAGGCATATAAGTACTTTAGATCAGTTTAGAACTTGAGTGGAAAAAAATAATGTTGAAGGACCTATGGAAAGTCAGAAACATTAACAGAGTGTTTATGTAACTGAATTAGTTGAACTATTTTAATAATAATTTATAATTCAAAGAGAAAAAATTTAGGTGGAGCCAAGATGGTGGAGTAAAAGCAAGAACTTGCTTAAGCTCATTGCCCCAATTACCTTCAATATCTGTAAAAATGCCTTTAAACAAATTTTAGAGATAGAGAATCCACAAAATGACAGAGTGAAATATATCTCCAGATAAAGGCAGTCTAGCAAGCCAAAAGAAAGGGTCTGTCACACAGAGCTGGGAATGAAGTGAAGTCCTGTGTAGGCTGAACTGGCATAGACCAGGGGCACAGATCACGCCTTAGTGGGCCTTAGAGGACTGAATCACTGGCAGCTGTGGCAGTTTCCAGACTTCTCAACACACAAACATCAAAGAAAAAGAAAACAAGTCAGTGGGGAAACCTTGTTGGGCCAGGGTGAGGAGAGAAGAATGCAGTCTAACCCCGGCTCCCTCGATGGCGAGGGTGACAGTGTTTGTAGTGCAGCCACAACAGCAGCAGCAGCTACTTCTGGACCTCCATACCCACATATGGTAAAGTGACCAAGTGGTTGATCAGAGGGCAATTTCAGGAATCTCTTCACTGGCACTGAAACAAGTTTCTCTTTCTTTGCCCTGCTTGGATATGGTTCTCAGTCTTGGGTAGTAGTCCTGGGGTGAAGAGGAGCATGGCATGGCAGAGCTTGTGGTGACTATGGAGAGGAACTTCTATTCACATTTCTGAGAAAGGTAGCTAGAAGGAGCTCTGACAGCAGCTGCGTAAAACCCCAGAAATTTGGGATATAGCACTCTCTACTCTGGAAACAGAGTTCTACCATGGCAAAGAACTTAAGAGTCAAGTAATTAGTGTGAAAAAATGAGCAAAGTGAGGAAGAAAAATCAGGCTATAGATTCTTCTCTGGTGATAAGATCAAAACAGAACCAGAAGAAAATTAAATCAAACTCCTACATCAAAAACCTCTAAGAAAAAAAATAAATTGGTTGCAGGCCATGGAGGAGCTCAAGAAGGATTTTGAAAATCAAATAACAGAAATAGAGGAAAATTGGGAAGAAAAATGAGAGTGATGAAAGAAATCATGAAAAATGAGTCAACAGCTTTCTAAAGGAGACCCAAATATATACTGAAGAAAATAACACCGTAAAAAATAGACTAACTCAAATGGCAAAAGAGGTCCAAAAAGTTAATGAGAAGAAGAATGCCTTAAAAAGCAGAATTGGTTAAATGGACAATGAAGTTCAAGAGCCCACTGAAGAAAATAATTCCTTCAGAATTAGAATGGAGCAAACGTATGCTAATGACTATTAGAAATAAAGATATTATAAAGTAGATCCAAAAGAATGAAAAAATAAAAAGCAAAAGTAAATATGTCATTAAAAAACTGACCTAGAAAATAGATCCAGGAGAGATAATATAATTATTGGACTACCTGAAATCCATGATAAAAAACGGAGCCTAGATATAATCTTTCAAGGCATTATCAAGGAAAACTGCCCCGATATTCTAGAACCAGAAGGTAAAATAGAAGTTGAAAGAATCCACCAATTGTCCCTTGAAAAAGATTCCCAAAAGAAAACTCCTAGGTATAGCATAGCCAATTCCTGGAGTTCCCATGTCAAGGAGAATATATTAAAAGAATAAATTTGAGTTTTGTGTAAACACAATCAGAATAACACATGATCTAGTAGTTTCTACATTAAGGGATCAAAGGACTTAGAATATGATATTCTAGAGATCAAAGGATCTAGGACTAAAATCAAGAATCACCTACCCAGCAAAACAGAGGGACAAATATGGATATTCATTGAAACTGATAACTTTCAAGCATTGTTGATGAAAACACCAGAGCTAAGCAGAAACAGTCTTGCATTTGACTTTCAAATACAAGAAGCAAGAAAAGTACAAAATGGTAAACAAGAAAGAGACATCATATGGATTAAAGTTGAACTATTTACATTGCTACACTGAAAAAACAATAATTGTAACTCATGAGACCTTTTTCTTATTAGGATAGTTTAAAGGAAGCTATCTGCCTGTCTATCTATCTATCTATCTATCTATCTGTCTATCATGTACACACATCTACATGTATATACATATGTGTGTATATATGTGTATGCACATGTATGTATTTATGTGTGTATGTATACATAGACAGAGGGCACAAGGTGAGTTGAATATGAAGGGATGATATCTAAAAAATAAAATTAAGAGGTGAGAGAGGAATATATTGGGAGAAAGAGAAAGATGAAATAGGGTAAATTATCTCTCATGAAAGAGGCAAGATAAAGCTGTTACAATGGAAGGGAAAAACGGGGAGGTAAAAGAGAATGAGTCAACCCATTATTGGATTTAGCTTAAGGAGAGAATAACATACACACTCAATTAGATATCTTATCCTACAGGAAAGTAGGGGGGAAAGGAATAAGAGGGGGATATTATAGAAGGGAGAGATCAGATTAGGGGATGGTAGTTAGAAACAAATACTTTTGAAAAGGGACAGGCTCAAAGGAGAAAATAGAATAAATGGGGGGGAGAAGATGGAGGGAAATATAGTAAGTCTTTCACAATATGACTACTACTTTTGCATAAGCACACATGTATAACCTACACTGAATTGCTTTTCTTCTCAATGGGGTGAGTGAGGGTGGAAGAAGGGGGGGAATCTGGCTCTATGTTTTGATTATCTTTGTCACCAAAAAACAATTCTATTATTTGATTTTGCTTCCTCTGTCTGCTTTGCTGGTGAATTTGACTTTTGAGCTCTTTGCCATGGTATAACTCTGCTTCCAGAGTGGAGAGTGCTGTGTCCCAAATTTCTGGGGTTTTGTGGAGCTGTTGTCAGAGCTTCTTGTAGGCACCTGCCTCACAAATTTTGAGAGGACTACTTCTCCACAGCCTCAACAAGCTCTGCCGTGGCAGTGCTCCTCAACCCAGGACAACCACCCAAGACTATGACACAGATCCAAGCACGGCAAAGCAAGAGAATCATGCTTAAGCACCAGCAAAAGAGAGTCCTGCAATTACCCTCTGGACAGTGGCTTGGTCTCCCCATATTCTTTGGGCCTGGAGCTCAGGAGGCAGTCACTGCCAAAGGGAGAGAATCTGGAACTCAGTGTTTTAAAAGCAAATAAAAAAAAATTACACACATCTGGGAAATAAGATGTACAGGCAGTGGGTATAGAAATCCATCTTGTCCTACAAGAAAATAAGGGGAAAGAGGGTAAGGGGGAGGGATAGGGAAGGGTAGAAGAGAGCGAAGACTGGGGCAAGGAGTAATCAGTAAGCTTATTATGTTGGGGTAGGGGGAGGGCAAGAGACAGGAAGAAAATTTGGAACTCAAAATCTTTTGGAAATGAATGTTGAAAAGTAAAAATAAAAATAAATAATTTTCTATTCCCCATCCCCCCAAAAAAGAAAAAAAATTACTAAGCCCTTTGCATACTTTCTATTAGTAGTCCCAATACTGGGCACGTATCTCAAGGAAGTCCCAAAACCCTCCTCCATCCTCCCCTCCCCCCCAAAAAAACAACAAAACAAAAACTCATATGCCCAACTGTTCAGACAAGCTTTTAAATCTTTTGTAGGGGGAAAACCCCTGAAAACAAAGTGGGTGTTAATCAGTTGGGCAATGAATGATGGGACAAATTATGATATATGAATTTTGTATAGTCTTAAGCAATTGTACAAAATAAAAAATGGAAGATATTCAATAAAAATTATGTGAATTAATGTCAAATAAAGAAAACATAAGCAAAATAACATACCCAACTAAGACAATAATATGAGTGAAAATAGCTCAGAAAGACAACTGAAGCTATATTAAATATACTGAACAATATTTTGAAATTTTTTGCTTCTCTTTAACTGTAAGAAATGATAAAAGTGATATTTTCAGCCAATTCATGTAAACTTGTATAAACTAATGATAAATGACATGAATAGATTCTAGAGAATATTTTTTATAGTCACACCAGTAATTTCTCCATGGCAAAACACATGTAACTCTTTTGCTTGTGATGTTTATATGCCCAAAATATAGTCAATTTTTTGTGAAGATGTCATGTACATCAGAAAAAAGGCAGAATCCTTTCTATTCCTATTTAATTTTCTCCAGAAGGATCTCAGATCTATCTTTTCTAACATTATATTCACCTCTTTTACTTGTTTCTTGTTTATTTTTTGGTTCTATTCATCCAGTTCTGAGAGGGAAAAGTTGAGGTCCTCTACTAGTATAGCTTTACTATTTACTCCAGTAATTAATTTAGCTTTTCCAGAATTTGTTTGCTGCATTATTTGGTGAGATTTTTAGTACTGATATTACTTCGTTGTCTATAATGCCTTTGTCTATAAGTCAGTTGTTCTGCTTATCTCTTTTAATTAGTTCTTTTATTTCTTTTGTTTTTTTTTTCTGAGATCACCATCACTACCACTACTTAAAAAAAAACAACTTAGTTGAAACCTAATGGATTCTACTATAGCCTCTTGTTTTAGCTCTTTAGGTCTGTCATTCTCTGTAGGTCACTCTTTCAAGTGTTTTTTTTTGGGGGGGCACATTATTGAATTTATTTGGTTTTATTTTTTTTTCCTTTTCAGAGGGGGGAAAGCAGGGTGATTGGGTTTAACTGTCTTGCCCAAGGTCACAGAGCTAGTAAGTGTTAAGTGTCTGAGGCCAGATTTGAATTCAGATCATCCTCATTCCAGGGCTGGTGCTTTATTCATTGCACCACCTAGCTGCCCCTGAAGTTTGGTTTTTAATCCATCTGCTATCCACTTCTGATTTATGGGTGAATTCATCTTATTAACATTCAAATTTATGATAATAACTGTATGTTTCCACCTTTCCTATTTCCCCACCTTTATCCTTTTGCTCTTTATCTTTAACTTATTCCTCCTCAAAGGTCTGTTTTGCTTCTGACAATTGCATCCCTTAATTCACCCTCCCTTCTACCAGCTCCTGTCTTTTCTCTTATCTTAATTCACTGTACATGAAAATAGTTTCTATACACAACTCAGTGTATGTGGTATTCTCTCTGAGCCAATTCGGATGAGAGTAAGGCTGAAGCACTGACTGCCAAAAACCATTTTTTT
>JAQQSW010016759.1:0-11604 GCA_028646575.1 Pseudocheirus occidentalis | reverse complement strand
AGGAATTTGGCATTTTAAGAGAAGAAACTGAATTAAGAATGGCCTGCTTTAGTTTTACCAAATTCTTTCTTCTGTTATTTTATTTTTGTCCTCTCTCTCTCTGTCTCTCTGTCTCTTGCCCCCCCGCCCCCCCGAGAGTATTTTAAAGAGGAGTTTCAGTCTGAAGTTATTTCTGGGACTCTTCAGCACATTCATGATGTGACCAAGGGGAACCAAGTGAAGTCAACAAGATAAGGAATGAGACTTACAGAATGATTCCTCCTTGGCCCAGCTGTGAATTGGTCCTGCTGAGAAAAGGCTCTCAGTTTTTCAAGTCCTTTGACCTCTAGACCCACCTTTGGCAGCGTTCTCCAGAACGTGAAAGGTAGGGGGATGGGGGGGGGGTCCCACATAAACCCCAATGTACCTAGCCGTGTGTCTTGGCTATGGTAATGTGGTCCCCCTCCCCAGGATGTTTATTGTTCCCTGGGTTTTCTGCATTTTCTACATTTCAGACACCCCCAAGAGAATGTATGTAGAGCTGTCCTCAGGGACAGACCAAGTCCCAGCTGGGGAGATTGGGTGGCTGGGGGGGAGAGGCACCTGGGGTGGGAGGAGGGAGCTCTCCAAGGACGGGCAGGCTGCTTTGTTGTGTTCCTGTTTCTTGGTGGCCCCAGATTGTCAGGGCAAAGCTGCAGTTAGCCTCTGAGTGCCTGCATGGCCTAGGAAGGCAGGAATTTCCGTGGACCAGCCTGTGGAAGTGCTAAGCAAACCTCTGGCTAGGAGTTGAGCATAGACTTGACCTGCTCCTGAGGGGATGGGGTGAACCAGGGCTTGATGAGATGACTTTCCCTTCCTGATTTGACTTTGAAAGCCAAAATGCTTGAGAGGGCTTGTTCCCAGTGCCCTTGGGGAAGATCTGTAGATAGAGTTAGGGAAACTGATTTGCAACTTGATCCTAAAAACCTGTGGGAAGAGGCAGCTCTTAGCCTGATCCTTCCAGGGAACTATGTTTTCCAAGAGTCCAGGAGAGAAGAGAAAATTCCACACTTGGGCAGCACTTAGGCGTGGAGGCTGGACATGGAATGCCATGAGGAGTGACTAGGTGAACAAAGGATGGGAAATCCATGGACTAAGCAGTTCACATTTGCTAAGCATTGGGCTAAATTCTGTGTTTGCAAAAATAAGCCAAAGAGTCATTTCCTGCCCTCCAGAAGTTTGCCTTCTATGAGGAGACTGGTGACCAGGGAGAGGGTTTTTGTTCGGGGAGGTGGAGAGCTTGGTTGGGGGGATGGGGAGGGTCAGGGCATATCTGTCCTGGGAGTGAATGCTCTGGGTCAGCTTGCGGGTATAGACGTCAGCAGCAGCCGGTCAGTCAGCAGACGGATGATAGATGCCAATTATATCATAGGCCCTGTGCTAGCATCTGGAATTTTGTTCTTAATGAAAAACATTTTTTTTTATTTTTATTTTTAAGAGGGTCAGTCCTTGCCTCAAGGAGCTTATAATGGGGGAAAGACAATACACAAAAGGACACTTAATTAGAATGAAAAAGCAGATTTGAATGCCTGTGTTGGGTTCCTCTCCCCTCTCCCATCCACAGGCTATGGGGGGGGGTGGGGGGGGGAGTCTAGCTTCTCTTGCCTTGGAGCAGGCCTTGGCTCAGACCAGAAACATCCCCTCCTTGCTGGGCTTCTGGCTCTCCCAGACAATTGGCACTGAAACATCCTTCTGTCATGTTGGTCCCCATTTCCCATGGCTGAGCCTCTTCTTGAGGAATCCATTTGGAGAATCGCACAGGTTGGAAATGCTGCATTTCGGCATTCCATCTCCAGGCTTTGCTACAGCATCTAGGAACCTTCTCACCCACTCACTGCCCTTCATCTTCCTTTGATGAGTTGTATTTCCCAGAGAGGGTAGGGAAGGGGTCACATGGGAGAGTCTGTGAAGTGGTCAGACTCTGGGCCCACCCTCTCCCATGAAGCTCAGGACTTCCTTTCTGAGGAAGGGAGCACAGCTGAGCTCACCAGCAGCATGTGGTCACAGCTGACCAGGGTTGGTGGCTGGCACACAGTAGGTGGTCATAATCACTGATTGACTGAACCACCCTGGCCACACACCTGCTTGGTGTGCCCTGTCAGCTTTCAGCAGTTTCTGCCTCTTGGACCAGGATGACTTTTAGAGTACCCTTTACTCCTGAAAAACAGCTGCTATGAAAGTTCCTTTCCCACCTCTGGAGACACAAGGGCTTGTGGGCTCCATACTGTGCCCTGGCAGGGGCCACTGGCACTGGGGAAGGTGCTGAATCATAATTCATTCTTAGTGATACAAGGTGAATCAAATAAGATGTGCTAGGAACCACCAACACCGAAATATTGGTATTGGAGGGCATGAGGAAAAGAAGCTGAGCCACTGCAGCTCTGCCTTCTTCCCCCTCACTTCTGTGTCCTGCTGTCAGGGTACCTCAGCAGCCTTTCACCTCCAGGCCTCAGCTCTACCCCGTAGTACTGCTCTGCTCTGCTTACACGGTGGCCTCAAAGAACGGGCACTGAGCTCAAAGGCTGTGCCAGCAGCCTGAAGACCATGGCCAAGCTCACCTCCTGAATGGCCTTTGAACGTTTGAGGAATTTTGCTTTCTGATGACCATCCTTGTTCTGTCCAGAGATTTGTCACCCGGCCACTGATGCCTTTGACTACAGCACCACCAAGCAAGGTGGCAGCAACCCCATTCACGTCCACTTGTTCCTTGGTACTTTCTGTAATAAGATATAATATTGAGACTTTCCTTGTTCTAAATATTGTATATAATATTGTGAATTGTTGGTACTGTGAATATTGTACTGAATTTTGATTTGTAATGGAATAAACAGAGTGTTTACTACTACTGTGTAATCTGAATCTTAAAAGCTGTTCACAGTAGCATTCTTTCAGGAATCTACTGTTGATTGGTTTTACATTTAATCCCATCCTCATCACCAAATGTATCAGCAATGCAGCACTCACAAAGCCTACAGTAACTATAAATATGCTGATATGGTTATTAATCACAAAATGTAACAGGCTCTCTACATGAGAAGTATAGTCAGAGCATTTGTTCAAGTACCATTCCACCTCTCCAGGATTCTTGGCCTTAAAATTTTAATTTAAATGGCCATGAATCCTGGATCCTAGAACAAACAGAGGCACTATACTTTGTAATCCTGCCGACTACGCCACAATTATCCCATGCCTTTTCTATATGAGATGATTATCCCCATTCTGTCTCTCCTTGTCTCCTCTCATTTTAATCTTCTCCCACCTCTGTTTCACCTTGTAAAATATTATCCCTTCTTATTCAGTTGATCCTGTGCCCTCTGTCTATGTACACATATATACACACAC
This sequence comes from Pseudocheirus occidentalis, assembly GCA_028646575.1. Classification (NCBI taxonomy): domain Eukaryota; kingdom Metazoa; phylum Chordata; class Mammalia; order Diprotodontia; family Pseudocheiridae; genus Pseudocheirus; species Pseudocheirus occidentalis. The sequence goes on along the minus strand of JAQQSW010016759.1, from coordinate 8,244 downwards.
ACTCAGATATGTATTCATACTCATATATACCCTCCTATATAGACATATGTGTAGGTATACACACACACACATATATATTCCCTACACCTATGCTCATACTGAAAAAAAGTTTCATAAGTTATAATTATCATTTTTCCATGTTGGCATGTGAATAGTTCAACTTTGATAAGTCCCTTATGAATTCTTTTCCATATTTACCTTCTCATGCTTCTTGTGTCTGAATGTCAGATTTTCTGCTCAGTTCTGGTTTATTCATCAAGAATGCCTGAAAGACGTCCACCTCATTGAATGACCATATTTTCCACTGAAAAATTATACTCAGTTTTGCTGGGTAGGTGATTCTTGGTTTTAATCCTAGCTACCTTGAACTCCTGAATATCATATTCCAGGCATTTCGATCCCTTAATGTAGAAGCTGCTAGATCCTGGGTCACCCTGATTGCGTTTCCACAGTATTCAAATTGTTTCTTCTTGGCAGCTTGTAGTATTTGCTCTTTGAACTGGGAACTCTGGAAACCTGACTATAACATTCCTAGGAGTTTACTTTCTGGGATATTTTTCAAGAGGTGATTGGTGAATTCTTTCAAGTCCTATTGAGAATTTCTTGAAGGATGATTTCTAGGTTCTTTTTTTGATCATGGCTTTCAGGTAGTCCAATAATTTTTAAATGATCTCTCCTGGATCTATTTTCCAAGTCAGTGTTTTTTTCCAATGAAGCTCATCTGAAGCAAAGGGGATTAGTCTTGATGGTTTATTATGACCTTGAGCCCAAATTCTGCATGCTGGGCATTTTCTGTGAGGTGAAAGTGATGTTGATTTGTTATATGTTTTTAATCTGGGTGCTGACAGGAAGATCAGGGGAGATGATGTTTTCTTGAGAGGCCAAGACAGGATCGATCATATGAGGGTCCTCAAGCCAAAAGGAAGGTGAATGTGTGAAGGTTCAGGAGGGAAGCCTGTCTGTGTGTGTTCACAGTATGGAATCCTGGGCTCTGTCCAGGTTGTGCACTGAACACTAGAAGCTGCTTCAGGGGGAGATCTCTTCTGGAGAGAGCTGCTCAGGCCCCGCCCATGAGTGCCCAAAAGACTGCCAGTTCTCCTGGGTTCGCCCTGACTCCAGCTTCTGTTCCTTTTGCTGATCTGCCCTCGGTCTGTACTCAAATGCATGAGGAGTCTGCACAAGCATTTGCTCTCTTTGGATAATTAAGGTATGTGAGATCTGGCTCTGGCCTCAATACCTGTAAAGCCAAGCACAAGCAGATTCCCAAAAGAATGTTACTGTGAATAACTTTTAAGGTTCTGATTACACAGTATAGCGAACAGTCCATTTATTCCATTACAAATCAAGGCAAACATTCATGATCAATTCACAATACAATAATCAATACTTTGTCATTCAATCAATTCACAATACAATAATCAATTTTCCACTCATGGGGCAATTATATATTAATTTAATCAGTCACTTATCTAGCAATCAGTCACTAAATACCATCATTAGAAAATTACACAAACCTTCCACCCCTCAGTGTCTAGTAAACTTCAGTATCCAAGGGGAGGCCTTTTCTTCATCTTGACTCTAGGAAGGTCTCTCTGATTCCCCGGACCCCTTTCCATGGTCCCAGCTCCCTCCTGAATCCACCAAACAGTCACCTGGATTCAGAGGCAGACAGTTGCCAGGTCCTTTTCCAGTCCTCCAGGCAGTTCCACCTACACACTGAAGTTCACAGGGTCCAGCACATCTCAAACCCTTCACAACTTCTGTTGCCGGGAACTCAAGGATCAACTAAGCCACAAACAAACAAAGGCTTTTCCCAGTCAGGCTTCTTCAGTCCTCCAGCAGTTCAGCCGGCCCTAGGACCAAGAAGAGATCTCAGTCTTCCAGGAGGCAGCAACTTCAGCCTTCATCAGATTCTAGTCCCATAGTAAACTTTAACTCTGTTCTCAGTCTAGCAGGCCCAGCTCCCAGATGCTGAGACAATCCTGCTCCCTCCACCAGGAGCCACCAGGAGGAACATTTCTGATTCTGATTCTCTGTCTCTGGAATTCTTCTTATATACACACACTGGCCTCCTGTCTCAGCCAGTCCCCTCCTGCCACGTCAGCAACAGGAGACAGAGTTCACACCCTCTGTTCACACAGGAGACAGAGTTCACACCTTCTGCCTCTCTCAAGAGGTACTTAGCCCTAAGTTACCAAGGGCTAAGTATCTGCTAAATTGATTACTGTTACAGTACCTGAGGCAAAAATGGGAACTTGCACAGATGTATGTTCTTCAGTAGAGGCAGCTGGGCCTTGGAGTCAGGAAGAACCCAATTCAAATTCTGACTGTGTGACCCTGGACAAGTCACTTCACCTCTGCTTGCCTCAACTTTCTCACCTGTGAAGTAGAGATGGTAGTGGCATCTCTCTTCCAGGGCTGTTGAAGGACCAAGTGAGATAGTATTTGTGGAAGCCCTTAGCCAAGTGTCTGGCACATAGAAGTCACTGTGGATGATTCTTCCCTTCTCCCTTCCATTAATTGATTGGACTGTTCAGTAGCCCCCAAATAAAGCACCTACTCAGCATGAGGCATTGACTTAGGTCCTGGGAATATAGAGATGAAAACCAGAAGCAGCACCAAGCCTGAGCACAGAGATCTTACAGGGCCTGCAGGACATCTGCAGAAACAGAGACTCTATGTGATAGTTTTAGTATGGGAGGTTTGCAGCCTAAGTACCGTTTAAAGAATCATCAGAGAGAAAGTTCACTTCTCTTAACTGAGAGACTCGGGGGTACTTGTCATAGAACTGGGATCTGATTTGGGCCTTAACAGCGAGCCACAGCAATGAGTGGGAATCAATGGCAGACATGGGGGACAGCATGGCCAAAGGCCCAGAGAAGAGCTTAGGATGATGATGGGAACTGGAGAGTTTGGCTACGATGAGGAGTGTGTGCAATGGCGAGCAGGGGAGGTTGAGGCTATACTCAGACTGAGACATTTGTGTCATAGCTCATACTCACTGGGGAGCCCCTGGACGCCTTCCTTTTGTTACTCTTTTTTTTTAATGGGGAGTTGGGGAATGATGTGGTTGTGCCCATGGGTGAGGAAGGGCCTACTTTGGCAGATTGAAGAGGGAAGACATTGAAGGCTGGGAGACTGGTCAGTAGGTAGAAGGTGACTTGACAGCCCTTGCCCTGTGAGATAAACAACTCATTGCTGGGCAGACTCATTAGAAAGAGGCTGGTACTGTCCACCTCTAATTGTTACAGATATCAGTATACAGATTGAACAATTTACTATGGAATAAGCCACTGAGCAAGGCATGGAAGATTCAGGGATAGAGAAGAAAAAAAACCCCAACACAGACAAGCTTCTCCCAAGGGCAGAAGAGACCTTGCAGTGAAGACATCTGTAAACACCAAGGAGGGTGGCATCCTCTGAGCAAGATGGCCAGCCTTACGACAAGGGGTCAGAGCTCATAGCCCCAGAGATGGAGAGCCAGAGAGGGGCCATTGTGGGGGCTGCCTGGCCTAACCCCTTCACTTTATAGCAGAGGAGAGACTGAGGCACAGGGAAATCAAGGGACTTGCCCCATGTCATACAAGCAATGCTGTAGCTGGGATTTTAACCCAAGTCCCCTGACTCCACCATATTGGCCTCTCCCTCTGACCAAAATCAGAGTCAGAGGAAGGAGATGCTGCCATCTCCATGTTCAAGAGAGCCGGGAAGGCCATCTGTCAATCATGCCACAGGAAGGATTCCTGTAGAAGGAAGGAAGACTACAGGCCTATGGTAGCTGAAATGCTGTGATTCTCACAAAACGGAACAAAACAGCATTTTTAGCTCACGTGAGTTGGTCAGCAAGTGTGTATTAAGGACTTGCTATGTATAAGACAGGGCATCTATGTGGGGCCATACTGGGCCTGGAGTAAGGAAGATTCATCTCCCGGTGCTCAAGTCTGATCTCAGACACTAAACAGCTGGGTGACCCTGGGCAAGTCACTTCCCCCTGTTGGTCTCAGTTTCTCATGTGTAAAATGAGCTGAATAAGGAGAAGGCAAATGACCCAGTGTCTTTGCCAAGAAAACCCCAAAGGGGGCCACAGAGAGTCAGACATGACCAAAAACATGACTTAGAAACAACAACATGTGTGAGAGATACAAAGAAAGGCAAAAACCTGTTCCCTGCCCTCAGGAACTTATGTCTAACTGGGGAGACATGGTGGTGGTTTTACCATCCTGACCCCTCTAGGCATCTGCAGCATAAAGGGCAGTCCCCCTCAGGGAAGGCACCAGCAGTGCAGAGAAACTGCCAAGTCCACTCGTTGGAGGTGAGACTTAAGCTCAGGCTTAAGGGAAGCCAGGAAGGCGGCTCCTTGGCTTGAGAAGCAGCTTGGAAAGAAACGTCAGAAAGGTGCTCTGGTGCAGAGAACAGCATGCAGCAAATGTGCTCGACATTGGAGATGAAGGAAGGAATGAGGCTGTTCTGGTGGATGTGTCACGTACCAGTTTGTAAGTGGCAAAACCTTTTGGCAGTGATCACAGATTTACATAATGTTTCCAAGTGTTGAATTTTCTTTTGACTATTTGAGTTAGTGAAACTCTTCATAAAATACATAGAATATCGACAGCATCTATTAAAGACTTTATGTGTGTTATTTATTCTAAAAAGTCAGTAAAACATACTACCTTCCTCATTTTCTGGATTCACATTGAAGTTTCTTTTCTTCTAGACTAGATAGAGATTTTTTTTTCCTCCTTCTCTGTAAGAAAAGATTTTTTTTTTCCGTTAGCCTTGTACATTTGGAATGCTAACCATTTTAGTCTGGGCCTTGTCACAATATATTACCTTGACTACCCCCATTTCCCCAGTGATATCCCCATAATTCCATTGAAGCTATGGACAGAGCTGCTTTCCAGGTTCTCCCACAGAATCGGATTAGTAAATTCACGGAGTTTTTGATATTGGCAAGAACGTGCCTTGGCACATTGTATACAACAACATATCCATAAATACACACACACAAACTCTACTTGAAAACAGACTCATCAATGTATTTACTGAACACTCAGGATGAGAACATACGCTGATTTCTTGGGGAGAAATTTTAGCTGCAAAACAAAATTGCCGAGATACCAAATGGCATTTTTTTTTGCATAGTCATTTTTGCTTCCATTCCAAATCTCTCCTATTATATTGCACAGAAACCAAAAAACGGACAGAAATTCAAGAGTCTCAGTGCATCAGGTAGGAATTTGTCTTAGGATACTAGAAACCCCGAATCTACTGCCTCCTCTGAAGCTGTGGTGGCCCAGGAAAAACAGGCTTTCAGAGAATGGGTGGAAGTAGCTCTATGGAAGCAAGTCCGCAACAGAGCTCTCTCAGCAAAGAGAGAGCTTATCCCCCTAAGCCAAAATTATATTTAACCTCAAGGACCTTAACTGTAATGCAGGAAAGAGCACCCCGTTACAAGTCTGTGAATAACACGGGGGTCCCACCCTAAAGTGTACCTTCCCCAGCAGTCAAAAAGAGTGAACCTCATTCCTAACCTTGACCTTGTTACGTCACTCCTTCTGCTGACCTCCAGCCTGGCAGAGTTTGGTTTATGGGGCTTCCCAATACCACATTTGCTCAGCTTCTGACCCAGCCCCAAGGGCAGCAGAGCCTCTGAACTGTGGCTGGCTCTTATTCTTGCCAACACCTTGTGATATCATTTGTGTTGAGGGGAGTGAGAGCAGGGTGGCAGCTGGTGGAGGGTAGACAATGAGACCTTCATCATTTCTCTTTGTAACTTGACTTTTCCTCTCAGGTGTCTGCTTTTGTTCTCTATCTACAGCTCCTTCTTGATGCCCTGGGTCATTTGCAATTATAGCTTGTATATCTCTTGAGACCCTGTTTACCATTCAGCCAAAATTATTATTCACCAAGGTTCACCGTGGTTTGAGAGATCACTCATCTCCCTCAACAGAGGGGATCCATCGAGACGAAAGAAACCACATCCATTTTTTTTTTAAAATAGGAAGCAGTTGGTTGTTGTTATTATTATTGTTTTAATGGCACCTCTCCTCCCTTTCCATGCCCTATCCTGAGACTTTAGTTCTGTCTTAGTCTAGCTCTTAGAACCATTGATCTCCAGCTGGAAGTGGATATCTGGCTCAGTCTCTTATTTTAATATACAAGGAAGCCAAGGCTCTGGGGTGAGGGGTCCTGCTCAAGCTCATGCAGGGAGGAAGCGTCAGAAGGGACTTGGACTCCTGAGGTAGAGACAACCAGAGAAAAGGCACCCCATTTGAGGGACTTGGCTGCTTTTGCTGTGATATGGGGAGAGTAGGAGAAAAGGGGAGAGCTCAAAAAAGGACCACGTCTTCTGACCATCTATAAACACCAACACAGCTGTTGGTGCTCTAAAGGTCAGAGCCTTTCTTGTGGTCAAGTAGATGTCCTTCTTATGGAACCACATTAAGTTCATTTTAATGTTCCTGCTGTGGTGAAGTCAGCAAACAGATGGCAGCTGCAGTTCCAAGGAAGGTTCTTCTTGAATAGGCAAGTAGAGAAATTGGTGAGCTTTTGTCATGCATCCGAAGACAAGAAGCACAATTTCAAGGGACATTTATCCATTCCTTAATGCAGGGGTCGTGGGTGCATTTTCTTTGAAGAAAACCATCTTGAAGATAATTGCAACGTATGTACTGATGGAGCAAAAGGTGAAGGAGTAAAGCAAATCCATAATGAAGGAAAAAGCTCCCTATTAAATCAACACCTACTTTAACGTTTTTATGACTTTGGTACAAAAGTGAGCTTAGAGAAAGATGGCAATAATATATTGGAAAATATAATTCAACAGTAAGAAATGAGAGACCAGAAGTTTATAGATTTTGTAGAAGACATGCCTGTTCAATATGAATAATTTATAAAAGGAGTTTCGAGTCTTTGGACATAGTGAACAGTAAGTAACCTCAGAAAACATGGAACTGCTTCTATTCTAACACCCAGTAGATGACTGATTACTGGTTGATGAACATTTTTGAATTGGCTGATTGTATGAAGGAGTGAAAGGAATTTATCAGACGAGACTGATAAGGCTGCACAGGGAACTCGCCAGATAACTTAGATTTTTAGAAGAAATATGGAAGATGAGAACAAGGCCAGGCAATTGGTGAAGATGCCTCTAAAGACACTGGACTGTTTTGTAAAATAGTCTATGGACAGCTGAAGCTCAGAGTGGATTTGGACAGTCCAGGGAATGAAGGACAAAGACACAGGATCAGTTGTGGTGGCTGTGTAGGCTCTATATGAAGAACTGGACATGAACACGGCTAGATGGGGAAAATTCATGCTTCATGCTTTTAAGATACTGAATATTTATTTTGAAGATTTCTGAAAGATAAGCATTTACTAAATGCTTGGAAAACATATGGACCTTTTTTATTACCAAAAATGTTGACCAAGACAATAATAGTAAATACTAACCCATATGTCTACTTTCACATTTTTACAACATATTTATGAGAATAATTTAGATCCCATCTTTGTTGACAATATACAAGGTGTGTTGTTTAAGAAAGAGTTCTCTGAAAAAGAATAATGCATGCACGACACATTTTAAGTATAAACTGCGTAGTTAACATTTTCTTAAATCTAGACAATGAATAGAAAAATAAATAGGGCCCTGATTTATAGCATTTGCTGTTGGTGAAGGTATGAATGCTTTCACTGAAAATTTAACTATCAGTCTTGAGCAGCCATATGAGCCGGCTGCGTTCAGGTCTCCTCTGCAGTTAGGAGAAGGGGACAATCAACAATGTGCAAATGGTATTTTACAGCACATCGCTTCCTTAAAATCAGAGAAATAAAAGAAAGGGAGGGGGAAAGCAAGTACGAAACTGCAAAGAAAACAACAGAAAGGGGAAAAATGGAAAAATATAACAAATATAAAAATGTGTTCTTTTCATTTATTGTCTACAAAAACAATTTGAAAAATTAGGATAAAAATGAATAAAAACAAATTAAAGCAGATGATAACAAGGAAGAATTTACATGACTACTACACAAGAACACAAAAAAGAAGAAGGGTGAGAATGAGAAAACTAGATGAAAGGGAGAAAGGGAAAAACATTAGTGAACTGAACACAATTCCAAAACTAGGGAAAGGGATCACAGATAACAAAGGATATAAGGCTTGAGGAGGAAGGTGCGGATGTCTGTCCAAATAAGGTCACCTTTAAATAGAGTAAGAAAAAAGCATGGAAGACACAAAGTATC
>JAQQSW010016758.1:0-11604 GCA_028646575.1 Pseudocheirus occidentalis | reverse complement strand
TGAGAGTGAGAGCAAGAGTAAGCAAGAGTGAGAGCGAGAGCGAGAGCCAGAGCCAGAGCCAGAGCGAGAGCGAGAGCGAGCGAGAGAGAGAGAGAGAGAGAGAGAGAGAGAGAGAGAGAGAGAAAGAGAGAGAGAGAGAGAGAGAGAGAATAGAGAGAGAATATGTACAACCTGAATTCAAGGGTAGAGGACTTGGGGAAAATTAGGGGAGGCTCCATGTAAGAGGTGGTATTTGAGCTCAAAGTTCACAGGTAGAAGAGATACTAAGAGGTAAAGATGAAGGATGTGCAAAGGCATAGAACAAGAGATGAAGCAGTGCCTGTGAAGAACAATAAGAAAGCCAAGTTGACAGGATCACCAAGTAACAATATTGTGTTATAAGGCAGGAAAGGTAGACTGGAAGCAGATTGAGAATATCTTTAAAACATAAATGGAAGACTTCATGTTTGATCCTAAAGGTAACATGGAACCTCTAGAATCCAGAATTGCCAGAGGACAAGGCAGCTTAGCACCCAGATATTTGAACTTTGTCTCTACAGCATTTAGAAAGTAGCCTGTGATTTACAAATAACACTTTGACATTTGTGTGGTCATTGGATTGGTGTGGAGAGAAACTTTGGTCCGAAAGACTAATTAGGAGGTTATTATCATAGTCCATATGAATGAACTGAATCTCTGAGACAGTGGTGATTGCATGGGTGAAGAGAAGAGGAGGGTGGGAGAAATATTCCAGAGGTAGAATTGAAAGAATTGGCCAACTGATTGGATATAAGAAGTGAAGAAGAGGTTTAAAAGGGTATTTAGCCACAGGATTGTTCCCTACAAATTGGAAACTGCCCCGGAGCCAGAACATGGGAGGGATGGAAAAGGAGATAAGCATGAAGACCTATTACATCCCAGATTAAAAATTTTTGATTCCACAAACCACTTACTATGTTCAACATCTCTTTGCCTCCTGAATTGTCACGTAGACATGATGTTGGATGAGTCTGGTGATGGTATTGCTGCAAAGATATTGATGAAGAAAAATAAATGTAGACTTCCCCAAAATAGCCATTATTGTGAAGTAGAAAAATAGAAAAAGTAGAAAAGTCACTTCATTCAGAAAATCCCATACAGCCCCGAGTTGACTGAGGACAATTGTTAAATATGGCATTAAGTGGGGGAAAAAAAATCTCTTTTATCTTTCCATCCAGAAACATAATGGCTGACACTTAACATTGTACTGTTTCATTCAGCTCAGCACCCTAGGAACATTGGGACTACATACCAGTCATTCAACCCACATTTATGGACAGATTTTGTGCTTTTGGCAGCCTGTGCTCAGGCTAAACTCTGGCAAAGTTGGTAGAAGCTTTGTGCCTCCCTTCCTAACAAGTGAAGTTGGTTGGAAAATTGTAGTTAAATTAGAAAATTTTTTCTTTATCTGCTACTTTAAGAAGCAGATTCTTAAAATGATGACTAGAAAACAAATGTCTCACTTCCCTGAGATTTCAAAAGTCAAGTTAGGGTGTGTTTGTGCTTGAAAAGCAGAGAACTATATTGAATTGAGACTTGGCATTAGTGGGAAGATTACTTGTGTTCTAATCTCTCAGAGCCTCTTGATAAATGAGTCACCCACAGTAAAATGCTCAACCTTACTTGGGCTCAAAGTATACCTCCATAAAATGGGGGCAATAGGAGTGCCTAATTTACTGGGCTGTTGAGAGGAACTAACGTATATAATACATCATAATGGTAAATATCAACTTAGCAGCAACCATTAAAACACCACATACAGATTAGATTATTAACATAACCATATTTTATGGCATTTATAAAGAAATGGTCCTGGGACAAGTCACTATCATTCTATCATTAGTTTACATTTAATATTCTGCAGACTATTGTACAATTGGAAGAAATACATGCTTTTTATGGCTGAATAAAAGTATTGGACTGTAATCATATCTTCTATAGGTTCAAAGAAAACTTATTTGGGAGCCCTCCAGGAGCAGAGGAAGTCACAAAAAGGAGGTATATGTGAAAGCATTAGATAGCTACTCTCCAGGAATGAGAATACAAACATAAAATAAAAGCCTTTGCTATTCTACAACAGCCCTGTATGTAGTATGAGGACACAAGGGATAGGAGTAAAAGAACCTGGATTCAAATCCTGTTTCAAATGAATACTAATTGAATGACCCTGGACAATTCACTTCTTTCTGTGCTTCATTTCCTCATGTGCACAATGTGGGAATTGGAATCAGTGTGCTCTAAGGCCCCTTCCAGCCCGAAATCTATGATTCTTTGAATCCTGTAACTTAATCTTAGATAGTTCCCTTACTGATTATGTGACTATGATTAAGACAATTTACCTTTCCAGGCCTCAGTTTCCTCACTTGCAAAATGACAATGACTTCTAAGCCACGCACAAGTCTATGACCCTTTGATGTTCATTTTAGGTAAGTAGAAGGACACACAGAGACTGAATCTTTGGGCTTTTGACTATTAAAGGAGTGAATTGAAATGATGATTATTATGGATCATTCTGGGGGCCAAAGGAGAATCTAATTTTCTGTGTGGTAAGACCCTATTAGTATGTAGTTAGTCTAGTTAGAATATTCTCCTTCCAAAAAATAACAAAGTTATTACCTAATGACATAGTTGAGATTCAGGTTGAAATAATGAAAATGTTAGTGGATGTGGAAAATGATACCACTAAAATGAATGCAATTTGACCCATTCTCCACAATCAAAGGAAAAAAGAGATAGAAGAATAACATATTCTGGAAGGAAGGGCAAACAGACAAAAGTGATGTCAGGGATTGGTCAATGTCAGCCTAACCTCAACATGAAATTGAACTGTTTCCTCTCATTCAGATGGAAGACAGAACTAAAAGTGCATAAATTCTGTACACAATATTTGTTCTGGTAATCTACTTACTAGCTTCTCATCTTTTCTAATCATTAGCAGGATTTTAGGTGCCCAGGGGATATAAGCTTATCGAATCTAGCTATAATTGTTTCATATTAAGTTTATTGAATACCTAGCATTGATACCAAAGGGAAATTAAAATGTGGGGGACTTCAAAGGACCATAATTTAGTTGTGACTAGCAAATGTGTGAAGCCACTCCCGAGAATTGAATTTTGCTCATGGAATAAGCTTTTGCATGAATATTTAATTTTGTAAACTGGAAATGAGATGCTTGATTCATTAAAGATTTACATATCCTATATGTATTGGCTTATTCATTAGGTGTAACTGACTAGTCAGCAATCAGCAATTTATTTTTAAGGTACATGTCAAAATTGGGAGAAAATCACACCCAAATGTGTTATTTTAACTCCAGTATGAGGTAAGATCCTTGAAGGCAGGGACTATTTTTTTTTTCTTTCTTAATTTGTACTCCCAGTGCCTGGCAGAATCATGGCAATTTTTTTGTATGGAACTGAGTTAAATGGTAGCAAAGGGATCACACTGAGGAAGGACTTGAGTGAGCCATGTTGTTAATCCTTGGTGAAACCTGATTTAAGGCCTTAGAAGTAGATAATATATGGGGTTACTTGGGGGAGGGGCGATATTTGAGAACTACATTTTCCCCACCTCAGCCTTCCATTGGTAGGTGATGGAACAACATTCTCAGAATTGATTGTGGATTTTCTAGGACCAGGGTGACTTATAATGGAGAATGAAAGGAGGAGAAAAGAATAAAAGTAAATGATAAGGTGCTGCTCAGAGGCAAAGGGAAGATGGAATATAGACTGTGAATGCTAAACAAAACTGTCCTTTAGTAACTTTAACTTTAGTAACCTAGGAATCATACATTTCTTGTAGTTAGGGTTTCAGCAAAAGGGGTCTTCCTTTTGTCTTGTCACTCTACTCCAATAACTCTGAGGGAGAGAGTGACTGATGACTTTGAGCAGCTCTACCTCACTTAAATCCAATTCACATGCAAATCAAGACATCTTGCTCATGGTGTCATTGGTCTTCTTCAAAAATAAAGGATGAATGTTAAAAACAACAACAACAAAAACAACAACAACAACAATTGGGTAAAAAATGACCGAGAAATGGTATACCAAAGGCTGAATAAGAGGTATAGCATGTAAGTATCATGGGGGAAAAGCCAATCAGGATTTTGTGTGGCCTCCAGGAAAAGTGATGAGTTTACAACAGTCAGTCACTCTGTACCAGGCCTAAGCCTGGGGGAAAAGAAGGAATACAGAACCTGTTGAAGGATTTCATGTTCCACTGGGGGAGGGGATATACAAGCAAATATGTAAAAACAAGCAAAATTCACACACACTGAATAATCAATGACAGAGAGGTGCCACAGAACCAGAGAATCAGAGGCTGGGTCTGGGAGTAGGTAGTATAGCAGAGCTGAAGGCTTGAAGTCAGGCTCAGTTTGGGTGGGAATGAGGCGATGTCTGCCTCCAAGGTCCACATCAACATCTTTGAGTGAATTCAACATTCAATTGGTTAATACATGGAAAAGCTCATTCAAACTTGGCTTATGACTTCCTCGGCAGATTGATTTTTTTGGCTCCAATGATCACTTCTATGCAGATAATTGTATATCTAGGGCTTATCTCTTCTGAACTTTGGCTCTGAATCATCAAGTACCTATTGGACATCTCCAGCCACTGACATCTCTAGAGCTACAAGTCAAAACAGTGGGATTTGTGCCACAAACCCTCCCTCTTCCTAACTTCCCATTCCTGTTGTGGACACACTGTCCTTTCCATCACCCAGAGTCTTATTCTTTTCTTCACTCTCCCTTATCTTCCATATCATATCATTACTCTATCTTGTCACTTCTAATTCCACCATATCTTCCACTTCCATCCCTTCCTCTCTAATCATGTGGAGAGCAGAACAGACCGGGCCCTTGTAACCTGCACTATTTTAGAAGATTGTTAGTGGAGCTCTCTTATTCCCTGATCTCTCTATTCCAGTCTGTTTCCCATCAAGGTGTCAAGATCCTCTTAAAACACAAATTCAATCATGTCACTATCTTGTTTAAGAATTTTCAGTGGCTTCTTATTGCTTCTATGCTAAAACACATACTCCTCAATTTAGCACATAAAATTCCTTTGAAATATGGTTCCAGATTACCTTCAAAGACTCATTAGGGAAACTGAAAGCTGTCATAGATAAATCTGTGTTTACAGTCAGGAAGGCCAGAGTTCAAATTCTGACTCAGTCCCCACTAAAAAGGCCACCAATAGATAAAAGCACTAATAAAGTGGTGTGACCTTCAACCAGACTATTCACTTCTCTTGGCCTCAGTTTCCTCATTTGCAAATTAAGAACATTGAACTTAATGATATCAAACTCTCCCTCCAGCTCTAAAACTATGCTCCCATATTTCTGTGACTTAATTTACACTATTCACCTTTGTTTGATTTATATTTCAACCAAACTGGTCTGCTTGATCAACACCAACTGAGCATTCTATCTCTTTCTCCCCTGCCATTGGATATCTCTCATCCTTGAAATATAGTCCACACGTCATCTCTACCTTTATAATCTTTAACTTCCTTCCTGGTACAAGTCAACTAAATGTTACATCCTAAAGGAAGCATTTCCATATCACTTGGCTGTTTAAATGTTGTATCTTCCTTCTCCCTCCTTAGTAAATAGAATGCAATTATTTGTAGGGAAAGGGAATGTGATAGGGGAAAGAGCAGTGGATTTAGCATCAAAGACTAGGGTCAAATGCTAGTTTACTCCAGATAAGATCTGGGATAAGTTACTTCCTTTCGGGAGTTTTCAGTATCCTTCCCTATAAAATGACAGGTTTGGACCAGATGCTTTCAAAGGTCCCTTTAAACTCTAAAACAGCTTTCCTTTTATATGTCTTCACTGATGACCAATCTAGAGCCTCACATGATGTAAAGGCTTAATAATTACTTGAGTTGAATTGAGTTGCGGCTGAACTTCCCGGGTATGTAACTGAATTCATGAGACTAATAGGGTATCCTGGTATTGTATGGTCCAAGAGTTGGTTCATGGTGAAAGAATGCTTCACTTGCTAATAGATAAGGTGAGTGGGTGTATGTTCTTTAGATACCTATGAACCCCACTGAGTTTTTTTTTTCTAATTTTTAATGACTTAAGAGAAAAGGAGATGAGTAGTAGGGTTCAGTGATTTGATTCCAGGTTGACAATCAAAGTCAAAATGCAAGAATTCTTTGAAAACACATTGCCCCAAATGAAGGCCTGTTTAGGTGACCAAGCAATCAATATGAAAACATTGATTGGCATGAAATTATAACTCACTAAGCATTTATTTTATAAAAGATAACACATACATATAAGTGCTAACCTTTTCAGTGGTTATTATGTGCACTCTGCTAAGTGCTAAGGGCATGAAGAGAAAGGAAAAAGCACCCCTGCTTTCAGGAGCACTACAGGCATATTCATATCTATTTTATGGCCACAACAAGAAACAAAACCAAAAGCTCGAAGTTAATGTTTATAGATGATCTAAAAACTGTGACTCTGATGTATTTCTGCCGAATTTTCATACCCAAGGACAATGGGTAGGACCAAGAATCATTGTCTTTCTCTTTGTTTCATGGATTGCTATGGCCAAAGATTTATCATGTGGACAGTCTACTCAGTCTTTTGGAGGTGATCCTTTCTGTACTAGTTAGGCTTGTACTTAGAGATCAGCCTCGGTTTATTGATGGGACCTTCTCCTAATCTTTCCTAATCTGGTCAAACCCAGTAGAGTTTGTGATCCCTCAGCCTTCACAAACCCAAGGTCTTTTCACATATTGGCAAACACTGGCCAAAGTGGCTAATTTCATAATCATAGGGTTGGAGGAAGAGGATTATGGTGAGAGGATTAAATAGGAAGTCTTCTCTGTTGGATGCCATATGAGGAAAATTACAGGGGCAGGTAACCTGGTTCTTCAAGAAACAGGAGAGCTCAGGTCAGGAAGCTATCTGAGAAAGGAGTATCACAAACCTGAGTGACTATTGATATTAAGGGAATCCTGGAGCCAGCAATAAGCTGAGAAAATGAAGTGTAAAATGAGGCTGAAGTTCTACTAAGTGAATGTATTAGATCCAGGACACACACACACACACACACGAACATAGAAACACATATGCACACATATATACTCCATCATAAAAAAATGAGAAGAAAACCAAGGCAAATAAAAAAGGACTTGCAATGTTTCCATTAAAGAATAATACCAAGTCATGTTCCTGAGAGTATCATCATAAGGCTAAGACTGGTAGGATTGTATAGTGGTTAGTGACATTAAACTCAGAATCTGGAAGTCCCTAGTTAAAACTCTCTCTCTGTCACTTATTGATTTTATTTCTTTGGGTAAGTCATTTCATTTCTCTAAGACTCAGTTTCCTCTTTTGTAAGATGGGTATGGAATCTAGGTGGTACAGTAGATAAAGTACGGGGGCTATAGTAAGAAAGACTCATCCTCATGAGTTTAAATCTGGCCTCAGACACCTACTAGCTGTGTGACCACGGGCCAGTCACTGAACCCTTTCCCCCCTCAGTTTCTCCACTGTGAAATTAGCTAGAAAAAGAAATGGCAAACAATTTCAGTGAAAGGAAACCCAAAATGAGGTCATGAAGGACTGGGCATGAGTAAAGACAACTGAAAAATGAGAAAGAAGGGAATAAATCTGCAAGACTTGCCTATGATGGTTTTCTTCCAAAGCTTAAAAGAAATAAATTATTTCAAAATATTTTGGGCATTTTCAATCCCATGGTAGTTATTTTTGCTAATTAAGAAATTGTTTGCTAATAAAGCTGGCGTGCCCTGATTCAGACCGACCCTGTGGCCAGATGTAGGCATCACTATCACTTAGACAAAATATGTCATTCCATCTGCCAGAGGGTGGCTGATTACCCTGAAGCTGAGCAATGGAAAACTTTGTAACTTATGTTAAGTCTAAAATATCCCTATGAAAATTGTGTCATTTTGCTTCACTCAAAGGAAGAGCTTCTTGTCTTTGCATTCTGGTTAAACAGAAAACAAAACAAAACACAGATCTCCAAGCCTGGTTTCTGAATGAGATTATTCCTGTGACTTGAATTAGGCATGTGGCAGATACAAAGGAATAATCTGAAGAAATTATTAGCAAATCTTTAAAAATCCATTGCTGATTTTGAGAAGAGTTAATAGTAAATGTTATATAAATATGATGACAACAGTCTCCTAATCCAGTTCTGTTCCCAGTATTTCTCTCCAGTCTACCATCACACACTCCTTGGTTAGATGATAAAATGTGTGAAAAATATTTGAAGATCTTTCCTGCCCCTTAATAGGCCAAATGTAATCTTATGGAGTCTGGTGGGAGAAACTTTCTGAAAGGGTGGAACAGGAAGGGTGGAGCAGGAAGGAGCAGGAAAGAGGATGAGTAGAGCTGGGAGCAGGCAGTCGGAAGGTAGAGCACTTAGCATGAGTGAGAGAAGGCCATTTTTGTTTAAGGGGGCCTGTTTTGTTTTGAAGTTTTGATGGAGAGAAGGCTTGGGGATGTCAGTGCTAGCTACATACATTATGTGTATCAACTTCTTGGTTGCCATGATGCATTTGACTTTCTGGTGTTGGGATTTGGCTTTCTAGTATTTGAATAAATGTTTTGCTTCTGTCTTACATGTGGAGAGTCTGTTATATTTTGTGATTCAGCATTACACCAGCACATTCATAGCCTCATTGGACTAGTTCTGTGAATATCACATTAGTGTTATAATACCCTAAGTCTGTGGAGACTTCCGCTAGTAGAATGAGTAGAGGAACACAATATATTCCATTGTCCATGAAGAAAAGCAGGAATGTGGAGATCTTAGAGCTTGGTCAGACATTGAAGATGACAAAGTCTTCTCTTACATCCTGGGCCATCTCCAGTCATCTTGACTCTTGTTTTACCACTGGAATTCAATGACTCTGGAAGAGAGAGTGAAGCTGACTACTTTGTACAACTCCACCTCCTTTATATCCAAATTTGTACAAGTCAAGACATTGCCCCATAATGTCATTGCTCTTTGAAAATGAAGGATGAAGAACAGAAGCATTGGCAACAACAATAAAAACATTGTAAAAGGAGAAATGATGCATACAGGGGAGTGGCAGCCAGGAAGAGATATTTGGTATACACAATCGCAGGTTAGGTTTTTATCAGTAACAGGGCTAATGGGAAGTATAGGTTTTACCAAATGGAATGAGGGACTAGAGGTTAATGGGAGTCAGATGCTGTGCCAAACAAAAGGTGCCCAAGAATGTTAATAGAAGAGCAGCCTTGGGGTATAGGTCTGTACTGTCGTCCTTTATCAACTTTACCTTTTAGTTTCCATGATTTCCTTAAAGACTTGAACATCAGGAAGACTTTTGTGGTCCCCACAAGCAGTTATTGTCTTTTCTACAAATATGTATATATCTATACACATGTATGTATGTGGATATGCATATGTGTATAGGCACAAATGATCTGTATGTACAAAATGTGCTATTACATGGTATATGTATTGTATGTGATATATAATTTATAAATGATGTATGTATAGCATGTATACATATATCACCTTCATATATTTTGTTTGAACCTATTTATATATTGTCTCCATCATTAGAATGTGAGACTTTTAAGGTCAAGAACTGTTTTTGCCTTTTTTAACTCTCTAGTGTTTGGCCCAGTACATGTACATGTTGTTGTTCAGTCTTCTGTTGTATCCAACTCCTTGTGGCCCTGTGGACCATAGCATGCCAGGCCCTGCTATCCTTCACTATCTCCCAAAGTCTATCCAAGCTTGTGTTCATAGCTTCCATTATACTAGCATACCCTTTGCCACCCCCTTTTCTTTTTGCCTTCAGTCTTTCCTAACAAGTCCCATCTAACCATTATGTGACCAAGTAATTTAAGGTTGAGTATTTGACGTTTTACCAAATACTCTGAATTAATTTCTTAAAGTGTTGACTGAATTATCTCTCTGCTGTCCAAAGGGATTCTCGGAAGTCTTTTATCTAGCACCCCAACTAAAACGTATAACATCAGTGGTGCTCAGTTTCCTTGGTAGTCTAATTCTCACAATCATGCATCGCTACTGGAAAAACCATAGCTTTGATTCTACAGCTCTTTATCAGCAAGGTGATGTTGCTGCTTTTTAGTAAACTGTCCAGATTTGCCATAACTTTCCTTTCCAGCAGCAAATGTCTTTTAATTTATGATTACAGTCACTGTTTTGGGTGATCTGTGAGCCCAAGAATATAGCATAACACTGCTTCTATCCATTCTCCCTCTATTTTCCAAGAAGTTATGGGACCAGTTAACATGATCTTAACTTCTTTTTTTAGGTTAAACATCAAGCCACCTTTTACATTTTCTCTTTCATCTCCATCATGAAGCTTCTTAATTCCTCTTCACTTTCTGTCATCAGAGCGTTGTCATCTGCGTACATGAAATTGTCCCATCAAACTTCATTCTGTTTTTTTTTAGCTGTTAGACTGACCATATTTATCTAGTATGCAAAAGAAATTCAAACTGCTTAAGCAGAAATTAGAAAAGCAAATTTACAAAACAGAATAAACATTGGAATCATCTTCTACCTTATTTGGACACAGTGGAGGAAAGCTCGTACTTTATTGTCTGCAATTTTTTCTCCCAAAAGGGAAAATCTGCAACCATCAGTACTTTGGACACCTCTTTGGTGCCTCCACTTGTTGATTCTGGCCACTAAATATGGAGGCAGCTATAGAATCTGGAATTCTAGAAGTAAGCCCATAGTCTGCTGTGCCCAAGACTCAGGTAGTAGCTCTAGTTTTCTATATATGATCCCACTCGAGACTCACAACAGCCCGGTGAAATAGATATTCTAGGTAATATTCTTTTTTTAATGTAATAAATTTTATTTGTTTTCTTGCTTACATCATTCATTTTCATGAGATTTTTGAATTACAAGTTTTCTCCTTGTCATTCCCCTACCCCAAACCCAAAACAGCCATCCCACTGTGGAGCCCCTTCCCTGATCTGCTCTCTAACTTTCTGGTAGGGCAGGGAGAGTCTCCCTATCCCAGCCCCTGTATATCTTGATTCCTATTTGCAGGTATTGCAGAGCTTTAAATTCTAGATTCTTTAGGTTCCTCCCTTGTAACCCACCCCCACTGGAAGGAAAGCCAATTCAATACAGGCTGTGTAGGTGTGATTATACAGGACATCTTCATAGTGGACATATTGTGACAATGATAGGTCCCTCCTTCCTATCCCTCCCCCCTTGTTCTGTTCTCTACCCTTCCCTGTCTCTTTATTGAAATGTGAGCATCCAGCATCCCTCCCCAGACCCTGCCCTCCACTCCATCATCTCACCTTTCATCCCCACGCCCCCTACTCTCTTGTGTGGCATGATGCCCAGTTTAGAGTTTATGCCATTTCTTCCCTAAGCCAGATTCAATGAGAGTAAATGAAAGTAAAGTTGTAACAGTTATCCATTGCCTCTTCCACATGGGATGATTAGCCCCATTTTGTCTCTCCCTGTCTCCTCTCATTCTAGTCCTCTCCTACCTCAGAATTTGCCTTTTAAAGTTTCATCCCTTTGTATTCAATTGAACCTATGCCCTCTATAAATCCATATATACATACGCT
>JAQQSW010016757.1:0-11605 GCA_028646575.1 Pseudocheirus occidentalis | reverse complement strand
AAAAGTTGGATATTCTTGTAGGGGATTCTTCATTTTACTTATTTATCAAAATGAAAGGTTGGAGTCTTTTTTTCTCTTATTATGGTTTTTGTGGTTGGTTTTTGCTTTTGTTTGTTTTTGCTTTTTGGAGGGGGAAGGCAGAACAGTTGGGTTAAGTGACTTGCCCAAGGTCACAGGGCTAGTAAGTATTAAGTATCTGAGGTCAGATTTGAACTCAGGTCCTTCTGACTCCAGGATGGGTGCTCTCTTCCCTGCGCCACCTACCAGCCCCTCTTACTATGCTTCTTGAAATAGGATAGGTCAGTTGTGCTCCCCAGGTAGGACCCCTACTCAAGTGCTTGAGTGAGACTTAAAAATACGCCCTGAAGTTGATTGGCCGAATGTTCTAGGAGGCACCATGTAATTTACACTTGTATTGTAAGACATGGGCAGTGTTACAGTGTGAGTGATTCCCTTACTCTTTACTGTTTCAACTGCAGCAGCCTTCATGGTTTGTCATAGCACTCTATGACCCAGCTTCATTGGAACCTAGATCTGCCTCTGAAATCAAGTGGAACATTTTCCATTATTGATTAGACATTGAATCTGCTTTGTTAAACTAGTTGAGGGTAATAGAAGACCTGTGAGTCATTAAGTGAGAGGATGACAGGTCTCCAAATGTGACCACTGTCTTTCTGTAATCCAGTTATTATTTATTCAGCATAAAGACACATAGGACTGCCATTTTCAATAGCAGAAAAGAAAGGATAGAAATTTGTAAAAAAGAAAAGGATGGTGTCTAGTCTAAGATCTCTGATTATGATGTATATGAATAAGTATGTTCGTGTTTTTTAAGTGCTATTTTTTAGTTTGTTTTTTATTCTTCAGATTCAGAGGCAATTATTCTCAGTTAGTAAAAAATTCCAACAAGGCCTGGGTCATAGGTTTAAATCCTCATTACATCTGATAGTTAGGAAACACCACCACTACTGATGTACCCCCTTTCTAATGTGTGCTTTTGGTCAGAAGTTCACATAAGGACTATTAGGGTGACAGAATACATTTTCATCCCCAATCTTGACCGAAAAGCAAGCTTTTTTTTCTCAGGGTTAGGATATCAACCCAGTGTCAGATTTCAAATTGCAAGCTTCCTGTGTATAATTGTCCAGTCATGGAGTGCATGCTAATGAGTTTGAAAGTGACTCTCTTGCTGAACCTTTGAACAGTTTTAACTGCTTCTAGTTCTGCAGGTTCCAAACAAAGCAAAAGGCAACTCTCCCAAACCTTTTAGACTATGAGCAGGTTACAGCGAAAGTTATCTCTTACTTCTTCAGGGACGACAATCGAATGGTTGGAACCAAAACTACCTTTGCCAAACCATTATAAAAATGGAGGTGATCAAACCTTTGCACCTGAGCAGAATAAGCCAGTGGCAGTCAGAGAAGAGCCATCCATTTCAGAATCTGGACTCTTAACAAGGGTAAGATAATATGAACATGTAAATTTGATAGATGAAGGATATGAACCTTAAATGTATTGAGAAGTTATAAAGCATAAAAGTATTTCTTTTAGTTATTTAGAAACACTAATAAATTAATGTTTACTGAGGTAAATTGAGTTACTTTTTACATTACATCAATGTTGGGAAAAGTATGTTTTGCTATATTGAGCATATCATTTTCCTTAGATTACATTTTTGGTGAACACATAGCTTTTTATCCTTTTTTATACTGTAAAAACTTTTTTAAAAATTAAAATACTGCACCTTCTAAGGAGCTCAAGACTTTTCTCTTTTACCTATGCACTTTCAACATAAGAAAGTATTACAATCAGTGACACAGAATTTCATTCTTTTTTCCTTTCCTGACTATAATATTTTTAAGTCTTTTGCTAAATGAGATGATTGACCAACTAATCTTTTTCCTTTTAAAGTGATATTTAAAACAAGTTCATTGAGATAATTTTTCCTTATATTTCTTAGAATGGTCCAAGTACTCTTATTTTGTATAGTCAGTCAATCAACAAATATTTTTTGAATGCCTACTCTATAGTGCTCATGTTCTCAGGTCTATAAGAAATATAGAGTAAGCTTAAGAAATAGTCTCAATTATCATCAAGTGAGAAATTACATACAAATGAAACAGTTTGAACCTGCTGATGGAGAGGCATTGTGACGTAGTGGAGAGACTGCTGTACTTGGGATGAAGAAGATTCTACCTCTCCTTTCCTGGATGTGTGACCATAAAGCAAGTCACATAATCTTACTGAGCTTCAGTTTTGATATTGGTAAAATGGAGATAGTAGTATCTGTGGTATTTACCACAGGGTTGTCGTGAGGCACAAATGACACTAGGTCAAGTGCTTTGTGTACCTTAAAGCATTGTACAGACATTACTGTTGTAAGACAGTCTAGCCTAAGTTTTACATTGTATAGATCATGATGCTATTGGATTGTAGAGAGGTTTAAAACCAAAGGGCGTGGGAATAAGGAACATAGAGGAAAATCGATTTGAGGGTGGTTGTGAAATAGTACCAAGATCTAGCTTTGTGGCAAGGAACTGGTGGGTATTATGAGAGGAAACTGCACAGACAGGGAAAGGAAGCCAGGGAAAAGCATGCTGTGTCCTAAGAAGCAATCAGGGAGAAAACAGAAAAGACTTCTTTATATTAGAGATAAATGGAAAATTAGATTGCCCAGAAAGGATGGGACCAAGGCAGAGGAATTTGGATTTATATCTTGCATTAACTAAACACTGTCATAGGTAAGGTCCAGAGACATAACTTGCCTAAGGTCATGAAATACCAAAGCTGAAGTTTGAACCTGAATTTTCTGACTCTTTAGGTTCTTGACTAGAGGTAAAGTATGCTAAATTTAAGAAATTTAATCTATTTATTGAATTTTTAATTAGAATTTAAAAATATTTATTAAAATTCTAGCCTAAAAATATTCTATATTAGAATATTATATGGGATAGGTTGGAGAAGGAATAGTCTGGAATCTAGGAAGCTGATTAAGTAATTAAGGCATGAGGTAATGAGGGTTAAATTGGAAATGGAAAGGAAGTAAGCATTTATTAAGCATCTATTGCATGCCAGCCACTATGCTAAGCACTTTACAAAAATGGTTTAATCTTCATGACAACCCTGGGAAGTAATTATCCTTATTTTATGTCCAAGGAAACAGGCAGAGGGAGATTAAATGACTTGCCCTGGGTCACATAGCTCATTAGTGAGTTTTCAAGGCTAAATCTGAACTTAGATATTCCTGACTAGTCCCAGCAGTCTACCCACTATACTACTAAACTGCCTCCAAGTGAAAGGAATGAGATGAAAGAAATTTTGAAGGAAGAAGTTATGGGTCTTAGTAATTGTATTGGATGTAGAGAATGAAAGAAAAAAAATGAGTCAAAGATAATTAATTTTTTAGGGGGTGGCAGTTGGGGTTAAGTAACTTGCCCAAGGTTACACAGCTAGTAAGTGTTAAGTGTCTGAGACTGGATTTGAACTCAGGTCCTCCTGATTCTGGGGTCAGTGCTCTATTCACTGCACCACCTAGCTGTCCAAAGATAATTCATCTTGATACCACTGGTAAAAGTAGACAAGTTTGAACCTTTCCCTTCTAAAGGGTAGATGGTCTCTTGGTTCTGCATATGTTGAATGCTGTGTGTAGCATTTTAGATAGTGCAATAGTACTGTCTAGTGAGCAGTTGGAGACATGGATCTTGAACTAATCTGAGAGATAAAGATATCACACCAGATAAAGATTAGTGTGATAAGTTTAGGAGTCAGAAATCACAAAGTTTGGTAGCCCAAAGAAACCTTAGTGATACTTTGGTCCAGGCCCTTTAAATTATACACAAGGAAGTCAGAGCTCAAGAAGGCTAAATGACTTGACCTAGGCCACAAACAGGGTGGTTGCTAAAGCCTGTCATGGGGAAATGAGCTTGTGGAGGCCAATTCAAGCATGAACAGAGGTCTGATGATTGTGATGTAGCAAAAATGGGATGAGAGGAGCAAGACAGTCCAGGGAAGGAGATAGAACTTAGGACATGTGGAGTAGAATAGTGTAGCACCAGTGCAATATTTATAGCGCCCATGATCACGATAAAGACCGTTAACTATAAGAATCACCTGACATTCCATCACAAAATATACCAGACTCTCCAGATAGAGGATAGAACTGAAGCATTTACTTAGACACCAGAAAACCAAATCCTTAAACCAGTAAGCCAGTTCCATCCATCATAGTACCAAAGATATTCAGAAGCCATACTAATGCTGAGAGCCACAACATCTTTTCAGCCTTCCCACAAACCAGTACAAGATCAATATCTGCTCATGAATGTATCTGACTCCATGCCTGAGGTCCTCTTCTTTCCCCCACCATCTGGCTAGCTCTGGCTAGTTTCCTGTGGGCTCTGCTTCCCTTCAGCAAACTCCTCCCACCACAGGCTCCATGTGACCACATTCAGCCTATCAGGCGGCAGAGTTTATCTTCACAGCAGGGAAGCTTCCTGTGGGCTCTGCTCCACCCTTTAGCAAATCCCCTCCATCACAGGCTCCATGTGACTACATTAAGCCTATCAGGGGGCAGAGTTTACTTTCAAAGCAGGGGAGGTCTTCAAACTCCTTCCTAGGTCTGTTGGGGGGGTGGGGGAAGATCTTCAAATTCCCATTTCTGTTACAGGTAGTGTCAGTGAAAATGTTCACAGGGAGAACATTTTGGGAAATATATGATATCCCCTTCTTTTTGTACCTAAGTAGGTAGAATAAGTATTCAAATCCAGGGGTTTCTTCCTCAGGTTGTTGTCTAGTGGAATTACCCTCGACTTCTCATCATTATCTTACACAGCAGAGATTTCAAGGGTTATGAGGATGAAGAAAAGACTTTCAGATTTCTCCAGATATCAGGTATTAGAGACTTTCATGAAAGCAGTTAGTAAATTGATGCAAAATATTAAAAAAAATTTCAAACTGCATAATGTTAAGGAGGGAATACGTGATGAGAAAGAAGGCAGCAGTTCTCAGCTTTACATATAAAATCATGGAAGCAGAATATTAGTGAAATAGGTAGTCAGAGGGGGCACTTGGGTCAAATGTGGTCCCCCAGGATATTGTGCAGCTATGCAAAAGGCAGAAGGGAAGGAGCTAGGGCTAAGAGAAAGATAGAAGATGCTGAGGAGAGAATGCTGTCAGAACATGGAAAGCCCTAAAGGAATTAGACCCTAGGACATGCATAGTAGAGAGGTTAGTTAACATTGGAGAAAAAGGCAAGTATTCCTTTTTCTCTTTGATTAGAAGAATGAATGAAAGGACAGTTGTAATAATAGAATGATTGTATTATAGAGACAAAGGTAGATAATGGAATTCATGCCAGATAACCTCTGCCATTTCACTTAATTAGGAGTAAGGTTATCTATTGAGAGAGAGGGAGGAAGAACTGTAAGAGTTTACACCAATGGGGAATGTGCAGTCTCAAGGTCACATGTGGTCTTCTAGGTCCTAGGGTCTTTTGACTGAGTCCAGTTTTACAGAACAAGTCCTTTTATTAAGGGGATTTGTTCTGTGAAATTCGGATTAGGTCAAAGGGCTGCACTTAAATACCTAGAAGGCTGCATGTGGCCTCAAGGCCATAGATTCCCCAAGTCTGGAAGGGAGTTGGGAGCTTTATGGAGAAGGAAGAAGTCTAGAAAAGCAGCTAGAGGAAGTGTGTTTTAGAATCAGTACATAAATAGGATTTCTGAGTAGTGGAGAAAACTAGATTGATATTGGCTGCTATGAGTTTGTCATAGGGTACCACTAGATCTTGATTATGGTGAAAAGCAGATCCCCTCAAGTGGTCATGTATGTTTGAATTTGAGCTATGCAAAATTATAATTATGTAAAATATGGTAATTGGGTCCAGCTGAATGGCAACATAAGTGAAAGTTTAATAATGTGACTGTGTTAGAAAATTCATTGTTCACAGTAATATGGACTTATCTATAGTTCTAGAATTCTCAGCTTTTCTCCAACATCATTCAATAAACTGAAAGCAAGAAGAGAACAAAGAACATGTTAAGGGTGACCCAGCAAATGTTCAGATGCAGTGCTATTTCTATATTATATTATCATGTTATATTATCTGTTGAAGTTACCCTCCACTCTTCCCTTTTTCTATTCCTCTCTATTTACTGCTAATATGTTACCTGGTAACATATAATTCTTCCTTTGTAACATCTTTTAAATCTGTACCTTTTTAGTTCCCATCGCTATTACCCTAGGCCTTTATCATCTCTCTGGACCATTGCAGCAGAGTCCAAATAGACTCACTGCTTCAGTTTTCCATCTTTCCCTATCCTATGCACTCAGGCCAGATTAAACCTAAAGCAACTCTTATTTACCCTTATTCAGATTACCCTTATTCATAAACCTTTAGTGGTTCCTTATTGCCTTTAGTGCATACTTTCAGGTACTTAGTCTGGCATTCAAAGCTTTGACCTTCATAAACTATCTACCTCTAGCATGGTATATTGGAATGACTTCTTCATCTGGAATGAGAAGTCCTGCATTCTTTTCCTGGTTATGCTGCTTTCTGACTTCTGTAACCTTGGACAAGTCACTTAACCTCTTTTAACCCCAATTTTCTCATCTGAAAAATGAAGGATTTTGACTGTTTTTAAAGATTCGCCTAGTTCTAAATCGATGGCATCTTTAATGACATCTACTACTAAAGGGTATTCCCTTGCCCTTTATGAACTGTCTGCTCCAATTATATTGATCTTGTTTTCCCTCAGGGCATACCATGTCTCTTCCTGTCTCTGCCTTGTTCATGAGATTTTTTTCCCTCTGTGAAATACTTTCCTTTCCCTGTGATTATCTAAAGATTACCCTTTTTAAGGCCTCAGTAAATCTAACTTCATGTAAGAAGTCTTCTAAACTAAACAGTAGTAATCTGTCTCTACTCAATCCTCATATAATTTGTCTATAGCATTTGCTATAGACGATATTTTGCCACTTGTCATATATTAGTATCATAATGCTTACGTGTGTGTGTGTGTGTGTGTGTGTGTGTGTGTGTGTGTGTGTGTGAATGTGGATGTGGATGTGGATGTATATAATCTCCCAACTAGGATATAGTTTTAACAATAACAATCAAGCCCAAAACTCTGTTGTCCTTGACAATAAATATGGATTCCAGTTACTTCTCACTTAACTATTATAATAGCTTCCTAATTGATCTCCCTCTTTGTGATTTCTCTTCTTTCCATGGCTCCTAAAACAGTATTCCTGAGGCACACGTGGCCATGTCATTGTCCTCTCAGAAAGTTTCAGTGTCTTATATGTGAGAGTAAAAGTCAAAGCCTCTACAGGGGACAACTTTGTTTCTAGCTGTAACATTCTTTGATTCTAAGTAGGTAGAAGGGAGGCCAAGGCAGCAAAATTTTTGTTAAGCACACATCTTTCCATATCACTCTCCTATCCAATCAAAGAAGTTTTAGTGTGTAGGGTGGATTGGAGTACTTAGATGAGTTGTGGTAATAATTTAGATGAGAGGTAATAAGGACTTGGATCGAGATAATAGTTGCATAAGTAACTTTGGAGAGAACAATTTTGAAGTAATGATGAGACCAGAAGCTGGGCTGTTAGGGGTTTGGGAAGAGAGTGAGTGGAGAGAAAATGGAGAAACCTATCATAGACTTTGTATTGTATGTGTACCTGTGTATTGTAGACTTTCTCAAGGAGTTTAGCCACAAAGGGGAAAAGAGATAGAGGATGATCTTTAGGGGGTTTGAATGAATCAAGTGAGATACTAGAGACCTAGGTCATCAAGATATGAACTCTTCTGTTTAACTGTTATCTCTATGTATATGATAGTATGTATATGATATAACCCATGGGATAGCTTATAGAAGGAGAAGAGAAAAGGATCTGAACAGAGCATTGGGTGATACCCCCAGGTGGGAGGCAGGATGAACTAGCAAAAGATATTTTATAACTGAAGCTGAGAGGTGAGTTCCCTGCCAAGAATCATGCTGCTTTTCTGATAGACTAGGGAACATGGGTAAAGTGAGGGTAGAAGACATGTGTGCCAAAGTGAATGTTAGCACATGAACACGTTGCCTGATGAAGGTGTACCAGACTTCAAAAGATGTATTGAGAGGTAAGTATTTCCCTTTAGTAGTAAGGAAAGAAGGGATTCTTAGAGAAGGTAGGAAGGCATTCACCAACAAAATCTGTACCGACTGTTAATTAGGGGGAAAGCAAAAGGGTGTGGGTATTTTGTGGAATGTCGAAGTTTCCCTTTAAGCCTTTGTAGATTGTCTTAGCTTTTTAGTTTTGGTAACAGAAGCTCCAAAAATTAGTTCTTTTTTTTGCTTTAAAAACATTTAAAATTTTATCGATGTCTTTGATTTTACATCACAGTCATTTCCTGGTATTACCCAATTCCTATCTCTCTTCCCAGTTCCCACAACTTCCCTTGTAACAAGAAAAAACAATTAAGCATAATCAACTAACATACATAGTCATAACTGTCAGCATATATGATGTTTGGCATTAATTAACTTCTCAGTTCTCAAATGTGGGTAGTGTACATTGTCCTTTGGAACCAGTTATGGTCCTTGCATTTAATCCAAGTTCATCATCTGCTCTTACTCTTTCAGTCATTGTTGATATTCTCCTGGTTCTGCTTTCTTTGTTCAACATTAATTCATACAATTTCTATAAATTCCTAAATTCCCCAAGAAGTTAATTATCTAAAAGCATATGTCACTTAATTTGCCAAGCATCCCAAGTTTGTTGCTTCCATATATTTTAGAAAGTTTAGAACATTTTTCCATTAATTAATTTTTCATTAACTCAAGTACTATCTTGTTCTTTTGAAAGTTAGCTTGTTATCCCTGAAGTTTATCTTTTAACAGCATACATATGCAAAAAGTACATAGGAAAGGAGAGAACTATTAAATTTCTTAATAAACATCAGGATTTCAAAAACAGTAGCTTGATAATAGAAAGATTTTTCTTAATTTCGCTATATTGATAAGTCATTCTTAGCTATGCTGTAGAAAGGATGCTAGACTGGATTAAGTCCTGACGTTCTCATAATTTTTAGTTCATTTAATTTCCTTGAGCTTCAGTTTCTTCTTAATTAGTAGGGGTTATACCAGATAATATTTAATGTCTCCTTAGAACTTTACAATTCTATGATTTCCTGAAAAGAATGAATTTTTAAAGGTTCTCAGGAGAATTTGAATATGCCACTGTAGCACACCTCCCACCAAAAAAACCCACTATCCAAAGACTTATTTAAACAATTGGTCTTTCCCCTTAAAGGTATCTTTTTATTTTTATTTTTATTTATTTTTAATTTTTTAAAATTTTCTTGTTTACATCATTCATTTCCACAAGATTTTGAGTTACAAATGTTCTCCCCTTCTTTCTCCTACCCCCAACCCCAAAACAGTGATCCCATTGTAAAGCCTATTGGCTTTACAAATCCCATTGTAAAAAGATGAAGATTTTACCTTTTCTGCTCATATCATTCCATGCAGCTTAATAACTCTTTTATCAGATGTGGTTTGCACAGTGGTTCTTATTGCCGCTTTTTCACTTTCCTAAAGGTGAACTGGATTTATATTTCTTAATTTTATCGCATTTATGATAGGTCTTATGAAGATAGGTCTTATGAAGTTGAAATTTCCTTCAAACCTTAAGTTTGGGGCTTGAACATAGTACATGAACAAAGTCAATTTTTTTTTTGAGCTTTAAAATTTGTCAACTCATTCCATTTGGGCAAAATATTTTTCTCAGTTACTCTCATACCTGGTGCATTTTATATTTTAATTTAAATTCTTACCTGTTTTGTCATTTATTTCAGAGCCAGTGTAATTTATTTTAGGTCCTGAACTCATGTTAGTGTCTACCCCTGGGCCCCCCACCCCTTTAAGCTATGCTAATAAGTACTTTTAAATACTAGATCCTTTGTTTTCTATCCAGGAACCTGAGGAAATAAATGCAGATGATGAAGTGGAAGACACATATGATAATAAGGAAGACGACCTGGGAGCTGTGGAAGAACAGCGCAGTGTTATCCTCCATCTGCTGTCACAGCTTAAACTGGGCATGGATTTAACAAGAGTAAGTTCTTGTGTGGGTTGACTGTGAAGGAAGCTCAGCAGTTAAATATATTTTCTGTTATCTAATTTGTGATGCCAGTATTTTTTACTGCATTCCCTTGTTTTTTAGTAGCCACTCCAATAGCATGCTTTATTCTAAAAGAAGCATTTATTGGTATTTATGTACATCACTATGTCCTTGAGCTTTTCCTCCAACATTCTTGTTTTCAATGAACTCTAGCCCTCCCCTAAAGACCCTGTGTTCCCAGTAACCCTAAGTGCCCCTGGAATTGGCTCCCTCCAAGGAGGTAGTTAGGTAGTGCAGAATGACCAAAGTGCTGAATTTGAAGTCAGGAAGACCTTAATCTATTTATTTATTTATTTTTGCTTTTTGGAGGGGGGAGGTCAGGACAATTGGGGTTAAGTAACTTGCCCAAGGTCACATGGCCTTGTTAAGTGTCTGAGGCTGGATTTGAACTCAAGTCTTCCTAACCATAGGGCCAGTGCTGTATTCACTGTGCCATCTAGATGCCCCAAGACCTGAATTTAAATACTGCCTCAATCACTAGATGTGTGACACTGAGCAAGTCACTTAACCTCTCCTGCCTTCATTTTCTTCCTCTGTAAAATAGGAACAATAATAGGACCTAGTTTGTGGGATAGTTGTGAGGACCTCATGAAATAACCTATGTAAAGTGATTCGAAAACCTTCAAGCACTATTCTTCACTCCCCTCAACTCACAGAGCCACAAGGAGAGGTTGCCTTTACTCCTCCTTACTGTTTCTAGATCATTCCTCTATGTTCATTCCCTGTATAACATTATCTCAACTTGTGGTCTATGCAATCTCCCCAGCCTTTTTTACAATCTGTTGCTCTCCAAAGTTCCTCAGTAACTTTAGCACTTGAGTCTTTCTCTCCAGTTGATCCCCTCTTGTTATCCATGGGCGTTTCATTATTCCGTGTTGTTGATTTTTCTAATTCTGACTACACAGTTCCTCAACCTCTTTGTTTCTTTAAAAATTTATTTTCTTGTTTACATCACTCATTTCCACAAGATTTTGAGTTGCAAATTTTGTCCCCATTTTTCCTTTACCCACCACACCAAAACAGCTATTCCACTGTATAGCCCCTCCCCCAATCTGCTCTCTCCTATGTCCTCCCCCATTGCCCCTCTGACTTTCCAGTAGGGCAGGATGGGTTTCCCTACCCCAGTGCCTGTATATCTTAATTCCCAGTTGCATGTAGTTAATAATAATAATTTTATACACACACACACACACATATTTTTAACATTTGATTATAGATCTTTAAATTCTACATTCTTTCCCTTCTTCCCTCATCACCCACCCCTACCGGAAGGACAAGCAATTCAATACAGGCTGTAAATGTGTAGATACGCAGAACATCTCCATGGTGGACATATTGTGAGAGACTGATTACATGTCCTTCCTTCCTCTCCCACCCCCACGCCCCCTTGTTCTATTCTCTACCCTGTCCCTGTCCCTTTACAGAAGTGTGTACTTCTAGC
>JAQQSW010016756.1:0-11605 GCA_028646575.1 Pseudocheirus occidentalis | reverse complement strand
GAAGAAAAGAAAACCAAACATGGAAAAGAAGAATAGCATGTGTTGCTTCAGTCTCCATTAAAACTCTGATCTTTCTAGATCTTTCTCTGAGTGTAGATATCTCCTTCCATTCTGAGACTTGTAGACTGTCTTTTAACTGTGTGTTGCTGAAAAGAGTCCAGTTTATCAAGGCTGGTCGTCACACATATGATGTATCTGTGACTGTGTACAAATTTTTCCTGGTTCTGCTCTTCTCACTTAGCATCAATTTGTAATAAGCCTCTCCAGGTAATTATGAAGTCCATCTCCTTCCTATTTCTTATAGCACAATAGTATTGCATTACATTTATATACCATAACTTATTCAGCTATTCCCCAATTGATGGGCATCTCCTAAGTTTCCAGTTTTTTGCCACCACAAAAAGAGCTGCAATAAATATTTTTGTAAACATGAGTCCTTTTCCTACTTCTATGATCTCTCTGGGAGACAACCCCAAAAGTGTTACTGGGTCAAGAGGTATGCGATTGTTTATAGCCCTTTGGGCATAGTTCCAGATTGCCCTCCAGAATGGTTGTTATCAGTTCACAGCTCCACCAACAATGCATTAGAGTGGAACATTGTTTATACCCATATTCACATCTAATTATATATAAGGGATACTGACACAAAAATTCTGTTATTAAAATTGAAGATTGATTATTTTTAATGGCACTATGCCAAAACAGATGAACAATCAATAAACTAATACATTATTGTGTGCATCCAAATACTTATTCTAGACCAATACAAAACCAACTTCTTTCCTCTCTCTCTCTTTTTTTTTTTTTTTGCTTTTTGGAGGGGGGAAGGCAAGGCATTTGGGGTTAAGTGACTTGCCCAAGGTCACATGACTAGTGTTAAGTGTATGAGACCGTTTCTGAACTCAGGTCCTCCTGACTCCAGGCTCAGTGCTCTATTCACTGCACCACCTAGATGTCCCAAACTTTTCTCTTGTATGACTATTTTTATAATGGGTAAAATTTTTAATTGAAATACAACAAATATAACTTATACTTACTGGGAAAAAAAGAAAAAAGTTAGCACCCAAAGAAAAGATCTAACAGAAGAGAAGGAATCAGGAACTAAGCAAGCTAAAGTATGGCATCCATTATTTTCATGAAGAATCAACTATTTTTTTTTAATTGTATAACTATTTTAACCAGTTTGTAATGGTTCTGTCCTTCAAGTCAAAGTATATGTTGAACATGAACAACAGACACTGTATTTATCTACCATTACAACTTTTTTCGGGGGTAGAACACCTTGGACTACTCACTTTTTATTTAAATAATAACATATAATCTAGAATTGGCTGGTTTAAATTAGCCTATTCATTTTATTCAAAGCAAACTGAGGTACAGCAGAAATAGTATAATACTAAGGAGTAGAGTAAGAGTATCAAGAAAGGTCACATTTTACACGAAGGTTGTAGAAGAAAGCAAAGAAAGGATGAAAGGAAAAGAGGCAAGGAAAATTATTTGCTAAAAATGTCAAAATGTCAAAACCAATTATAAATGCCTACTTACGTCCTTTTGACTTCTGAAATGTTGAAGACCATTTAGACACAGGGCTATCAGTAGGAGTGGCTGGCTGCTCTGGAGCAAGGGCAATAGGGTGGTGTTTAGAATTCTCCAAATTCACAAAGGCCTGCTCAGGCACTTTTGAAGCTGGTTTTAAGAGTTCATTCTGCATTTTTAAAATCTGTCCAACTGGATCAAACTTCTTATATAATCTTTTGCCAGACTTTTTCACAGCACATTTCTTCTGCTCAGGACTACAAGTAGCATCAGTTAAGTTTTCTGAAGAAGTTTGAATAGGCACAGGAGACCTTAAAGTATCTAGTACAGGACTTGAATTAAGTATAGGAATCTCTTCCTTCCTATTATCATGATTTTTACATTCTATGTCAATAATTAAACGTTCTTCATCTGTATCACTATTACCAGATATATTCTGAGTTTTACCTGCTTCTGATGCATCAATTCTTTCTTTAGAAATATTTGTTTTTTCCAGAACCTTTAGTTTAATACTACCACATTCTTCATCTGTGGTTGTATCATTTTCTTCACTTAACTCAATTTTTTCTTTTTCAAAGTCTTTGAATGAGGAGGAATCACACTCAGACTGCTTTGATTCACCACCACATGAATAAAACTGTGAATTTTTAGGATCTAGTACACTGTCATGTAATGAAAATTCCTGATTATCTTTAACTTTCTGCTCTTCTGGCCCACTGTTTACACTGTTCTTCAGTTGTTTCTCCTTTTTCAACTGCTCCATAAGAATCTTTGATAAACTTATAGGATTAGAGGGAATGGTTGCTGTGCTTGATGTTGTGGAAAGGTTTGCTATGGTAGATGATGTGGAAAGGCTGGATGTGTTCAAAGTTTTTAGTGGTTTAGTAGTTGTTACTCCAAAAGTTTCTAATTCTGTAACATCTTCATCAAAACTCAGATCTAAATCATCAAAAGTCTCAATTCTTTGGGACTGTTTAGTATCAGAAGGCACCTTAATAAAACAAAACCATTATCACACTATTAGTAAAAAGTCTATGATCCTATAAAGACAGATTTTAGAGAATTTCTTAACATTCACTGAAAATGGTTAAGCTTGTAAAAGCAAAGATCTTTTCATTTTTGTTTCTGGATCCTAAGCACCTCATGCAGTGGTATCACTTAATGTATCACTCAATAAAGATGGACTCATTGTCAACTAAGATAGACCTCTTTTACATGTGTCTAAAACTTACAAAAGTGAAGGAACATCAGATGTTTATAAATTTGTTTCCTCACCCAAGCATCACTTCCATCCCACTGAAATATATTCTCCTCAGGTTTGTCCATAAATACGGCAGAGACAGGAATAGCTGAATTTTTGGTTGTCAAAAGATCCAGTGGTACTTCATGAAAAATTTGATTTCTCTCTCTCACCGTCATTTCTTTCTTGGGAAGAGGTGAGTCAATATAAATTACTTTCACTGGCTTGGAACCTTTTGATGAGAAAATAAGGCACTTTTATTTGATAAGATAAAGAAGGGTGGTAACACAGTATATGTAGGATAAAGAATACTGGAATAAGAGAAAGGAAATCTGGGTTCTATTCCCAAGTTGTCACTTTTTTGTGTGTGACCTTGGGCAAGTCATTAAAACTTGTCTCATTTTCTTCATCTGTAAAACAAAAGAGTTGGACTAGATAATCTCCAAGATCCTTCCCTTCTCTAAAGTTTTCTGATTCTATTATCAAGAGAAATATATCTTATCTTTTTCATGTGCAAGGAACTGGAAGAAAAGGAATTTTGTGTTTTCTAATATGATCTTACGTGAATTAAAGATGGTTCTTTCAAACATAGTCCAATTTTTTAAAAAGTTAAAATGAAATTTATACCTCAGGGAAAAATTTTCAGAATCTAAACTTATTTCAATTTTATTTTCCAATCAACTTCTTCCTTGCTACCTAATGAATGTCATTAGCCATCAAGAACATTTTGCTTACTTTACAGAGTAAAAAATATTTTAACCAGTAAGGAGGGCATTTCATTTCACAAGTTAATGCAGATAGGTTCCCTATCCCAACTCAATGTTAATTGCAATCTCTCTAGAGGTTGTTTCTATTCTCAGTAATGAGGTGGAACAAGGTCTAGAAAACTGTAAGATGACTTTGCCACCAGTTTTTCTCCTTGAAAATAGAGGACAACTGGTACTTTTGACTGAGAAAGTTTGTAATGATTTTAAGACAGAATTAAATCAATTCAGTTTTAAATAAGTATAGTACCTTCTATTTTCAGAAAACCACTGAAAAATTTGTGCAGATAAAATATCAATAAATCTAAATTCATACAACAAACAATTAAGTGTCCGTTATATTCAAGGCACTATGTTAAAAGGGTATATACAAAGGTGAAGTTTAGTGCAAAAATCATAAAATTCATCAGAACCACATTGATTTGCACAATTTATAAGCTCTCTGAGAACAGACAATATTGCCATCTAGATCCTTGACCCCATTCTATCTTGTATTTCCCCAGACCCTCTCAAGTTTTGGCTATCCTGTCCCTATCCTTCATGTATCTTTAGTCTTTTCCATTTCACTGGTTCTCTTTAGTCAGTCAATAAATATGCTGCACTATTGCCTGACTCACTTCTCTCTCACCTCCAGTGATATATTTTGATATCTAGAGAGTTGATTTTCTCTTTAATTATCATGATTTTTCATCATCTCCCTTAAGATCTCTCACTGGATACTCCATACTCCATATCTCTAACTGAATGTCCTGTAAATATGTTAAAGTCAACATATACAAAACTGAACTAATGATTTACAAACCCTCATTGTTCCTCCAACCAAAAAAAAAAAACCCAACCCCTCTCCTCTCTTCCTAACTTTACAATTACTAAGAAGAATACCACCAGTCACCCAGGCTTGTAACCTAGGTGTCAATCTGGACTCCGTACTTTCACAGCCCCATAATATCCATTCAGTTGTCAAGTTGTCCGTTTTCACTTCGTAACATCTCTCATATATGTCACCTTCTTTCCTCTGTCACCACCCTGGTACAGTCTCATAGCCTAATGCCTGCTGAATATCTTCTTCAAGTTTGAATTCAGTTTATCTTCTACTCAGCTAACAAAGTGATCAATTTAAAATGCAGATCTAACCAGGCATTTTGTTAAAAAAAAACAACAAACTTCAATTGTTCCCCATCACGTTCAGGATCAAACATAAAATCCCTTTTTTGACACTGAAAAACCAATATGCATTTTCAGATGTGGTCAACGTGTTGATTTGTTTTGCTTAACCAATGTATTCAAAGGTGGGCTTCAACTTAGTGGGAGTGTGAAGGTAGGTTAGTGGGTGATGGGAGACTTAAAAAGTATCAATGCTTAATACAAAGAAAGAAAAAAAGGAAGTAGAAAAGGGACACAAATAAAGCAATTTTGTTACTACCCTGTCAAACAATATATTTCTATATATTCATGTGTCTTTAAAGAAAACTGGCGTTTGGTTTCTTACACAAAACTCTTGCTTGTTCTTTATGTTTTGAAATGTTTATTTACTGACAACTGTAAAGTCAACACAAAAATAATATTTAAGAAGTAAACAAAAAATGAAATAAAAACAAAATGTGATAAATATCTGGGAGTTGATCTACCATGACATACTCAAGATTTATACTAATACAAGTACAAAATACTGTTGAAAGAAATAAAGGATGACAAATTAGAGTCATATTCATTGTTCATGGCTGGACCCCATCAATAAAATAATGATGATACTACTCAAATAACTGATTTAATGCTATACCAAACTATTTTTTTTTAGAACGAGATAAAAGCATAAAATTGATTTGGGAAAACAAAATCTTAAGGGAGATGATGAAAAATCATGATAATTAAAGAGAAAATCAACTCTCTAGATATCAAAATATATCTTAAAGTAGTATTAACATTTTTTGATACTAGTTTAACAGCATTTTTGCACTCTGAGAAAAAAAGGAATATGCAGAATTTATAGAAACATGAGAAGACATATGAAATGATACTAGTTAAAGTAAGCAGAATCAGTAAACTACATACATAATTATAACAACAAAAATGGAAAGAAAGATAAAACTAAACACAAAAACAAATGGATATTTGTAGCTATCTACACACACATAATATATATTCATGAAAACCTGAAACAACATTTTTATCTTCTTGCTTAAAGCATTTGAAAAGAACCATGAAAGTTTATAAAAGCACAAAGTATTATCTCCCCTTCCCTCTTGCAAAATCAGTGTTAGGGAAATCACAAACCTGTAACAGGAATGATCTTCACACACACTGGAATTTCCCATTGTTCCTTGTAATTAGGTGCATGATTATTCAACAAGGTAAACAAGGATCGACTAGTGAGAGCTATCTGAGGACGGTATCTCAATACAAGCTTTTCTGCATTTGGATCTGTACTAATATCCTGAAAATAATAAATATTTCAGTTACTTTTTTGAATAGCAAACTTCTTTATTAATCAAATATAAATAAAATGCAGAGCAAAGTTTAGAGAAAGGAGTCCCAGGACAATTAACTTAAAAATATCTTAAACCTTTCTGCTGAACGCACAAAAGACAAATCATCATTTGCATTTATTTGATTCACTTTAAAACATCCTAGGACAATCATTATGTTAAGTGTTACTCACATAATGCACTGCAGCAGCTTTCTGCTCTGGTGTTTCAGTAGTTGATGTAGATTTATAATCTATGGAGAGTTGCAACTCAGCAGGCATCAAGGGAAATGATAATTTTGCAAACTTTACATTACCCTAAATAACAAGGAAAAATCAATGTCTCACTAGAAAGATGGTGATACAAATTTTTTCTTAGTAAATCTTCATTTTTTTTTCAACACTGAAAAATAAAACTGAACTCTAACTTCTACAACACAGTCAAAGTCTGTTAGTAAACATTGATTAAGCAAAGGTTCTCTATGAAAAGATAACTGCAAATCAGGAGTACAGATAGTCTATATCTTCCTCTGATTGATCCTGCTAATACTTAGGTAAGGGTAGCAACTCTCAGAGGAAAAAGTTACCCTGAGAATAACTGCAATTCTTATTACTATGTTATCTATGTTAGGGCCCCACTGAAGCAAACATTGAAGACTTTTAAACCATGTCTTAGTGAGAACAAGGAAAATAGTATTTCTAGGATAGAAAATTGGAGGGAGTGGAGAAAAGGGAGGGGTCTCAATAATGAGGCCTCAGCTTCAAGGTTTTATGAAGGATTTCCTTCATATGAAGGACTGTGGGAACTACTATGGTAGAGCAAGTCTCCACCTGCCTAATATATGCCACCAGGTTCCTTATAGGAGAATGGGCTAGGATGCTTCCACCAATGTCTCTCTTTGGGAGTAGGAAAGAATGGATCTACAAGACAATATGATGCCAAAATTCCTTCCCTTTTCTACACTCTATCTAGCTTTCTCATCTAGACAAGTTATATTAGATCGTGCTGGAACAAAAATTATGATGGAATATGCTGGAACAAATAAGTATAATGTATATTAAATACTTAAAATGAACCTTTATCCATTTTAATCAAATCTGCAGGACCCAAATGCAGACACATGATAAATTATATCATGTATATAACATGTGTATGACAATAAATACTTGTATTGAGGAAGTGGTATGAAAAATATTAATAAGGACATCGATCAACAATCATTTAAACCCTTACTATGTGCTGGGCATTGTGTTATTCACTGGGGATAAAAAAAAAAAAAGGCAAAAAATCCAGTTCCTCTTCTCAAGGAGTTCACAGGGGTCTAAAAGACAACATGTAAATATCTTTGTATAAAAAAGGTGTGCGTGTGTGTGTGTGAACATAAAAGAGTTACCAGAGGGAAGGTACTAACATTAAAGTGAATTGGGAAAGGCTTCTTCTAGAAAGGTAGGATTTTTAGCTTGGATTTAAAGGAAGCCAGAGAAGCCAGAATATGAAATGAGAAGGAAGAGAACTGTAGACACAGAGGACAATGAAAACAGACATATTTCGATATTTGGAGGAGGGGAGAGAAGGGTAGGACAACATTTATATAGCACCTACAATTTGAAAGGCATTGTGCTAAGCACTTTACAAATATTAACTTATTCTAATGGTGCTACTGATCCATGGTTTCTCATCTTGTACAACTCTTATTCATGTATACCTATAAGTTCTCCATATTGGTTCTACCTACCATATTAAAAAAAAAAAGCCCTCTGTTTTTTTTTAACATTACAAAGGTATCTGTGCAACATTCAGCCCTGTATACATATGCTCACAGGATTCCCTATAAGCATGGCCTTGCTTCACAGACTACTCAGTTATTTTTACACTATTTCTTATACATAGGCCATTTATCATTGGTAATACATTGCAGCTTCTTTAGACTTAACATATATCTATTTCCCTTTGTGTCATACGCTAATCTAATTTTTCAGAGACTGTTATATTCCAAGATTTGCTAACATATAGCATTACCAAAAGAACAGTGGTGCTAAAAAGAGGGACTTTTGTTTCCTGAAGAATCTTGGGATTGGTAAAAACACTATATATTCCTCTAGCTGCTTTCCAGCCTACTCTTTTCCTCTTATTCAATTCTGGGGCCTGTTTACCTTCCATTTCAAGTATCAATTCAATACAAAGATACAGTCTACAAGAAATCCCTCCTGAATTTGGCCTCTGACATGGACTAGATGGTGGCAAGCGTCTCTGGTGAACTTACATTGTAGTTTTATGCTTCACGTGACATTAAGAATCAAAGAACAATGAAATACTTTTAGTGGCACCTTTTATGATAGCAAAGAAACAGAAACAAAATACACCATCAAATGAGGAATAATTAAACAAATTGTGGTATATGAATATAATGGAATATTACTGTGATATAAGGAACAACAAACATGATGAATACAGAGAAGCATGTAAAGATTTATATGAACTGATTCAAACAGAAGTAAGCAGAGCCAGAAAAATAATATATACAATGACCACAACAATGTAAACAGAAACAACAATCTCCACACACAAAAAAATAAACTGAATACTGTGAAATTATGAAGAATAAGTCTGGCCCCAAAGAAAAGATGTAAGAAAACAAACCTTCCCCCATCCTTTAGAAGAAGGTGAGGTCCATTGCAGTGGAATACTATATCTTATTATTTTCAATGTGTTAGTTTTAAGAAAAATTTTTCCCTTTTTCCTTTTTTAAAAAAAGTATTTGTTATAAGAGATGGCTCTCTGGGAGGAGAGAGTAGGATGGGTATAGAAAGAAACATCAGTGATGAAAGAACAAAATATATAAACAAAATCTATTATTTTTTTTAAAAAATCAACAAACTATTAAAAATTTTCCCTATGATTTTATCTAATACACTTTGGATGACCTTAACATAAAAAGAGGGAGAAAACTTCTGGATCTCTTTAAAGTGAAATTTTTCTCTATTACAATTTGCAATTCACAAAAGTGAAGGAAAAGCAGAAAGAATCAGAAAGAAGTACCTGTTAATATTGTGAACTCTGTACCTATGGCAACATCTCAAAGGGATATAGATAGAGGGTGTGGATATAAATTATGCAAAATGATGATAAAAATCCTTATTAAAGGATTGCAATGGAAGAAAAGGAAAGAATGAAACAGAAAGGGGTGGACTATGCTACACAAAGAGGCATAAAAACTATATAGTAGAGGGAAAGAAGGGAAGGAGGTGACCATAATATGAGCTTTTCCCTCACTGGTTCTGGTGCAAGGAGAGAATAAGACAACTAGTTAAATATAGGACTCTATTGAGAAGAAACATAAAATTCATCATAATAGAGGGAAAGAGGGGAGGGAGAGGAGCACTGCATGAGATCTATTCTTGTCAATCTTGGTTGGAGGAAGAAATAACATACAATACTGAGTATAAAAATAGATCATATCCTACAGGCAGTAGGAAGGGGGAAGGGCCACGAAAGCGGGGGAATTAGAAGGGAGGGAAGAAGTAGTAAGGGAGAAGGGTAGGAAAAGGAAGGGGGGCTGATGAGAAGGTAATACTAAGGCGGCAGTTAAAAGGAAAACTTAAGGGGAAGGTAGAAGGGGAAAAATAAAAGCATAAACAGGGGAGGGAATATGATGGAGGGAAAGACACAGATAGTAATCATAACTGAATGTGAATGGGATGAACTCTCCCATAAAACGAAGGTGGATAGCAGAATGAATTAAAAAACATAATCCTACAATATGCTATTTACAAGAAACATATCTGAAACGAGGATACACACCAGTTATAGGTAAAAAGCTGGAGTAAAATATATTATGCCTCAGCTAAAGTTAAAAAAAAGCAGGGGTGGCAATCCTTATCTCAGACAAAGCAAAAGTAAAAATAGATCTAATTAAAAGAGATAATGGAGGAAACTGCATCCTGCTAAAAGGCACCATGGAAAATGAGATAATATCATTACTAAACATTTATGCACCAAGTGGTATAGCATCTACATTCCTAAAGCAGAAATTAAGGATGCTAGAGGAAGAAATAGATACCAGAACTATACTAGTGGGGGACTTCAATCTCCCCCTCTCTGAGACTGATAAATCTAACCTCAAAATAAACAAGAAAGAAGTTAAGGAGGTAAATAGAATCTTAGAGAAGTCAGATATGGTAGACCTCTGGAGAAAACTGAATGGGGATAAAAAAGAATATATCTTCTTCTCAGCACTGCATGACACATACACAAAAATTGACCATGTACTAGGGCATAAAAACCTCACAATTCAGTGCAGAAAGGTGGAAATATTAAAAGAATCCTTCTTAGATCATGATGCAATAAAAATATTACATAATAAAGGGCCATGGAAGGATAGACAAAAAACTAATTGGAAACTAAATAACTTAATCCTAAAGAATGAGTACGGCAAACAAGAGATTATTGAAACAATCAGCAACTTCATTCAAGAGAATGACAGTAATGAAACAACATACCAAAACTTGTGGGATGTAGTAAAGGCATTCCTCAGGGAAGTTTTATATCCCTGAATGCATACATGAATAAATTAGAGAAAAAGGAGATCAATGAATTGGGCATTCAACTGAAAAAGCTAGAAAAAGAATAAACTGAAAATCCACAATTAAATACTAAATTAGAAATAATGAGAACAAAAGGAGAGATAAATAAAATTGAATTCAAGAAAACTATTGAATTAATAAACAAAACTAAGAGTTGGTATTATGAAAAAGCCAATAAAATTGACAGACCTTTAGCCAATATGATAAAAATAAAAGAAGAAAGCCAAATTACAAATATCAAAAATGAAAAGGGTAAAACCACCTCCAATGAAGAAGAAATTAAAACAATAATTAGGAATTATTTTGCCTAATTGTATGCACATAAATCTGACAATCTTAGTGAAATGCATAATTATTTACAAAAA
This sequence comes from Pseudocheirus occidentalis, assembly GCA_028646575.1. NCBI lineage: Eukaryota > Metazoa > Chordata > Mammalia > Diprotodontia > Pseudocheiridae > Pseudocheirus > Pseudocheirus occidentalis. The sequence goes on along the minus strand of JAQQSW010016756.1, from coordinate 652 downwards.
TCACAAGTTGCCTAGACTAACTGAAGAGGAAGTAAACTCCTTAAAAAACCCATCTCAGAAAAAGAAATTGAAAAAGCTATCAATAAACTCCCTAGGAAAAAATCTCCAGGGCCAGACGGCTTTACTAGTAAATTCTACCAAACATTTAAAGAACAACTGACTCCAACACTTTACAAACTATTTGGGAAAACTGGAACAGGAGTCCTACCAAATTCTTTTTATGAGACAAACATGGTACTGATACCTAAATCGGGAAGAGACAAAACAGAGAAAGAAAATTACAGACCAATTTCTCTTATGAATATAGATGCAAAAATTCTAAATAAAATATTAGCAAAAAGACTACGGCAAATCATCATGAAAATAATATACTTTGATCAGGCAGGATTTATTCCAGGAACACAAGGGTGGTTCAATATCAGGAAAACTATCAGTATAATTGATCACATCAACAACAAATCTAGCAGAAAGAAGATACGATTATCTTAACAGATGTAGAAAAAGCTTTTGACAAAATACAACATCAATTCCTATCAAAAACACTAGAAAGTATAGGAATAAATGGAGTTTTCCTTAGAATAACAGGTAACATCTATTTAAAGCCATCAGCAAGTATTATATGTAATGGGGATAAACTAGAAGCATTTCCAAT
>JAQQSW010016755.1:0-11605 GCA_028646575.1 Pseudocheirus occidentalis | reverse complement strand
AAAGAAAGAAAGAAAGAAAGAAAGAAAGAAAGAAAGAAAGAAAGAAAGAAAGAAAGAAAAGATCATATACTAGGTGTGATTTATGCTAAAAATTCAGGACTGATTCAATATTAGGAAAACTATAAGCATAATTGACAGTATTGATGACAAAACCAACAAAAATATATAATTATCTCCATAGATGCAGAAAAAACTTTTGAAAAACTACAACACAAAAAAAGCAAAAAAAGGGGTGTGTAGCTGACACAGTGAGTAGAGCTCTAGCCGTGGAGTCAGGAGGACCTGAGTTCAAATCTGGCATCAGACACTTAACACTTACTAGCCATGTGACCTTGGGCAAGTCACTTAACCCCAATTGCCCTGCCCTCTCCCCTCCAAAAAAGAAAAAGAAAAAATACAATACTTATTTCTATTAAAAACACTAGAAAGCTTAGGAATAAAGGAGTATCTATCTCAAGCCATCAGAAAACATTACCTGTAATGGAGATAAGCTAGAAGTCTTCCCCAATAAGACCAAAGTGAAGCAAGGATACTCATTATCACCATTATTATTCAATATTGTACTAGAAATGTTAGCTAGAGCAATAAAAGAAAAAAAAATTTGAAGAACTAGAAAGGCAATGACAAAACTATCACTCTTTGCAGACAATATTACGTACCCTTAGAAAATCCTAGAGAATCAACAAAAAACAAGTTGAAATAATTAGAAACTTTAGCAAAGTTGCAGGATATAAAATAAAACCACACAAATGATCAGAATTTTTATATATCACTAACAACATCCAGCAGCAAAAAATGGAAAGAGAAATTCCATTTAAAATAATTATAGACAATATAAAATATCTGGGCATCTACCTGCCAAGACAAACCCAGGAACCATATGAACACAATCACTAAATATTTTTCACATATATAGAGTAAAATCTAAAGAATTGGAAAAATACTTATTGCTCAAGGGTAGGCTGAGACAATATAATAAAAATGATAATTTCACCTAAGTCAGTTCATCTCTTCAGAGCCATACCAATTAAACTACCAAAAATGATTTTGTAGAATTAGGAAAAATAATAGCAAAATTGATCTGGAAGAACAAAATATCAAGAATATCAAGGAAATCAATGGGAAAATTTGAAGGAAGGTAACCTAGAAGTACCAGATCTCAAACTATATGACAATACAGTAATCAGGAAAACAAATCTCATACTGGCTGAGAAATAGAGTAGTGGATCAGTATGATTATAATCAGTAGATTAGGTATGTAATACACAGCAGTAATTACCATATTGATCTATCATTTGAAAAATACAAAGATCCAAGATTTATGGACAAGAACTGACTATTTAACAAAAACTGCTAGAGAAATCAGAAAGCAGTGTGGCAGGTACGAGGTATAGACCAGCATCTCACACTGTGCACTCATATCAGTTCAAATGGGTATATGATTTAGACATAAAAGGTGACACCATAAGCAAATTAGAGGAGCATGGAATAGTTTGTCAGAACTATAGATAAGGGAAGAATTCACGACCAAATAAGTGAGAGTATCACAAGATGAAAAAATAGATAATTTTGATCAATTAAATTAAAAAGCTTTTGCTCAAACAAAGCCATTGTGTTCAAGATTAGAAGGAAAGTAGAAAACTGGGGGGAAATGAGGTTGATTGTTTACAGCAAGTGTCTCTAATAAAGGCCTCATTCCTCAAATATAGAGAGAATTGAGTCAAATTTATAAGGGAATTAGTCATTCCCCAATTGATAATTGGTCAAGGGATTAAAAGGCAGTTTTCAAAGGAAATCAAAGCTATTAAAACAACTCTGAGATACCACTGCTCACCTACCAGATTGACTAATGTAAAACCAAGCACAGGCAGCTTTCCAAAGGACTGCAGCAGTGAACAGCTTTAAGGTTCTGATCACATTATATAGTGAACTCTCTATTTATTCAGAAGTAAATTAAAGCAAAATGTTCACAGAAACCAAAGTAGAGCATTCACAATGTTATAACATAACAACCTATCACTAAAGTGGCCACATAGTTTTCACCAAAGTGGTCACATAGTTTAAAACAAAAGATATCATCCAGTAAGTCCTTAACTCAATCATCCTTAAGAATCAAGCCTCCTTAAGGGACACAAAGTACAAAGTTCAAAGTTCTCCACCCCCTAGATAACATTGTCTTAATCTCTCGGTCAAAAAGTCTTCTTTCTTCTTCACTGGAAATTAGTTTCCAATCATCCATAACTCAATCATTCTCAAGAGGTACAAGGTACAGAGTACAAAGTTCTCCCACCCCTAGGCCACAGTAAGTCATGATCTTCTCAGTCAGGATTAAGTACCCAAGAAGAGGTCTTTTCATCTTAACTTGAGGTAGGGTCCCAAATACCATGGTTTCTCTTCCACGGTCCCAGGTTTTGCCTTAATTTACCCAACCATCACCTGGATTCACAGGTAGGCAGTTCTCAACTCCTTGTCCAGCTCCTCATCCAGTTCCTCATCCAGTTCCCATTCCATATTGAAGCTTACAGTGTCTAGTCCACCTCAACTCCTTCACAATTTCTGTTTCTGGAAAGACAAAACTTAACAGAGCCAAAACAACATTCATTCACAATGCCAGCACCACCGTCAATTCACTGTCTGCCTGTGAAATCAACAGAGACCCACAAACAAGGTTTGAGAACTCAACACAAATTGTCAGTGTAGTCCCAGGACCTCTGAAACCCTCCTCCAGGACTTCTGTAAACAGACAAGAAGAAAATCCTCTTTTATGGCTTCCACTAAAGTCCCAGGGTTTCTGTATGAAGTATTACAAATACAAACTAACACAGACAGAACAGATGTACAGTGCCAGGATACTACAAATTTTCTCCTTCTCAATCTGCCACCACAAGTGTTCTCAGTTCTGCTTTTTCCCAGCTTGGGCTTCTCCTTATATATATGGTCTTTAGCTCCTCCCTGTTCCACCCCTTCCCGTTGCATCAGAAAATTCCTCCCACTGTGAAGTTCACAAGTTCTCTTTCTTAACAAAGACTTGATATAATCAAGGGCAAGACCCAAAAGAAACTTGAACTGACACAAGGTGCTAAATAATTAAATAACTGAAACATATACTTCTTTGCTTGCCATTACAACTAATAAGACAGAAAAAGAAAATTACAAATGTTGGAGATGATGTTGGAAAATTGGGACACTAATGCATTGTTGGTAGAGTTGTGACCTGCTATAATCATACTGGGAAACAATTTGGAACTCTGCCCAAAGGGTTATAAAATTGACCCAGTAATACCACTACTAGGTCTGTATGCCAAAGGGTTAAAAAAGAAAGAAAAGGGCCCATATGTACAAAAATATGTATAGCAGCTCTTTAAATAGTGGCAAAGAATTGGACATTGAGGAGATGCCTATCAATTGGGAAGTGGCTGAATAAATTGTGGCATGTGATTGTAATGGAATAGTATTTTGCTATAAAAATGATGAATAGGATGCTTTCAGAAAAATCTGGGAAGACTTATATGAACAAATGCAAAATGAAGTGAGCAGAACCAGGAGAACATTGTACACAGTAACAGCAATATTGTAAGAAGATCAACTGTGAATGATTTAGCTATTTTAATCAATACATTGATTTTAGGATTGAAAAAAATGCTATCCACCACCAGAGAAAGAACACATGGAATCTCAAAGCAGATTCTTCCTTCCTTCCTTCCTTCCTTCCTTCCTTCCTTCCTTCCTTCCTTCCCCCTCCCTCCCCCCCTCTTTCTTTCTTTCTTTCTTTTTTTCTTGTCTGCATTTTCTTTCACAACATGGCTAATAAGGAAATGTTTTCTGCATGAATGCACATGTAGAAAAATAATATATGCCAGACACTATGCTAAATCCTTTATAATTATTAGCTCATCAGATCCTCACAATGACCCTTAGAAGTAGGTGCTATTATTATTATCCCTTTTTATGGTTAAGGAAACAGAGGTTAAGTGATTTGTCCAAGGTCACACATCTAGTAAGTGTCTGAGGCCATATTTGGACTCAAGTTTTCTTAACTTAAGGTCCAGTGCTCAATCCACTGCCTCACCTAGCTTCCTATTGACCTATTTTGAGTGTTAAGTCCACTAAACCTGTACATCTTTCTCATTGAAATAAGTTTCTAGTCCTCCATTACCATCCCATAATTTAAAATTGACTTTTAAAAATAAAAGTAGGACTTCACATAGGTTCTGTAAATTAATCTTGATCAACCTAGACCCTTGTTCTAGTCATTCAAGAAATTGTTTTTAATACAGACTCAAAATATGTAGAAATCTCTTCTAGGAAAATTACATACTTGTCACCTGCAAATCTAACACATGTGGCCTCTAGGTTTCATGCAAGTCATTCCAAAACTATGGTCAAGTCATTGAACCAATCCCATAAAATCTCAATGACACCTGTTAGCTGAAATTGCTGTCCTTAGGACCATTATTAGGATTTTGGGTTCACTTCTACTTATTGCACATACTTCATGAATTTCTTTACATACATTGGATGACATGGGTTTTATTTCTGAACTTCTCTTAGATTTTGTCACTGTGATTTTTAAGGAGTTCCTTTTAGTATTCTTGATATATTTTACTTCCTCTCTGATTTCTAGCTTGGTAGATATGTAATCAATGTTCTTACCACCAACACCATGACTATCATTTTCTTCCAGTTTAAAGTCATTTTGATTAGATTTATAAGAGTCCAAGCATATACCAATCTTTGTTAAGTGCACAATATCCCTGGGCAAGAATGCTAAGCTGGGATCAGGAAATCAAAAATCCATTCTCAAATATCATCTTCTTAACCAGTTCTTCATTTCCCAAACCTAATCTACCATTCTCTTCTAAATCTCTTCTTTTCTTTAAAAATATTTTTTTCTTTTGCTTTTTTGGAGGGGGGAGGTAAGGCAACTGGGGTTAAGTGACTTGCCCAAGGTGACATGGCTGGTTGTTGTGTTGCGTCTGAGGCTGGATTTGAACTCAGGTCCTCCTAACTCCAGGGCCATTACTCTATTCATTGCACCACCTAGTTGCCCCTAAATCCTTCTTTTCAAACCTTACAGCATCAATTAAAATATCACTTATGTCCCTAACGTGTTAAATCTCTTGACCAAGATTTGATGATTCTTAGCAGCACTTTCTAGATTACTTTTGAAAGTATTATATGCATACCTGTGAATTATTGAAATGGATAGCAATCACCTGGTCTGACAAGTTTGTAGAGATTCTCATCCTGAATAGGCATTCCTGGAAAAGCAGAACTCCATATTGGTCATTTCTGGTCAACAAATACAGTTATCCCTTCCATATCACAAAGACTAGGGATGTGGTACCTCCACAATCTGAAAAAAATCTTGGCTCTCCCTTCATACTGGAGAAGTTTGATTTTTTTTCTTTTTCTTTTATGAGGTCTTTGCAGTACCTTATTGTAAAATCTGGGTTATTTGGTCATGTTTTAACTCTTAAAAGGATTATGTATATTTGTGGTATTAAAAGATAAAATATGTTGATATTATACAACAGTCTACATATTACTCATATTCTTGTGAGTTTTTACATTTTTTCTGTGTCATCTGCTGGCCTTTGCAAGTCATCTGTGGCTTCTGCAAAATTCCCCCAAAATCCCCATTAAATTTCTTACAACAATCAGTGACATATTGAAATCATGATAGGGAAAGTTTTGATGTGGTTAACAGAATTCTTTAGCAGGGATCTAACAATCACCATTACTCATTTAATTTCATTTCGTCATTTATTAGATAATCTCAGATGTGGACCCATATCATCATTCGCTGGAGTACAAACAGCTGCCTCCTTCTCAGAAAGTCTAGCTGTTGGGAAGAGCCTCAAGAGTTCAGTAGTCTTTCTTCCAGTTTTCCTCCATCACATTCTTCTATGTCTACCTCCTAATAGAAGTCAGGAGTCCTCTCTTCCTTTTCAGATCTGTTTTCTTCTTTGCTTTCAAATTGAAACAACTCCTCCATTTTCTTGGCAGCTACGTTGTACAGAGCACTGGAACTGGAATCAGAAGCAAATAAGTTCAAATCCAAACCCAGACACTTACTAGTTGTGTGACCATTGGTAAGTCACTTATCCTATGCTTTTCTCAACTGTAAAATGGGGATGATAGCACCTACCTTACAAGATGATAATGAGGCTCAGATGAGATCATATTTTTAAAAACACAGAAAGTAGGTGATATATAAATGTTTATCCTCTCTTGAGGAGCACTTCATTCTTCCTCATAAGCCAGAAAGTGGAGAATGTTCCCCGAACCCCTTTACCTTTACCTTTCCTTCCAAGAAAGAGAGAAATAGAAAAAATATCTCCCTCTCTGCAGGTCACTAACAAATTCTCCAGATCTCCCTACCTGATATAAACAAAATTAGTTCTTCATGATTTTTACTTGTAGTTCTCATGGTCAACTCTCCTACAGAATTAATTCTATCTTTGCCTATGAAGTTATTTTCTCTTCTCATGTAAAGAGAGAGTTTTTGCTCACTCTGAATCATAAGTCAATTTTTAAAATTTAAAATGCCAGCATTTCATTTGACAGTTTATAGTGGGCATTTCAAATTTAATTTTACACGTGAAATTACTGAAAATTAGATGATCATAATTTACCTTACCTTGGCTGGCTCACTGAAAAGTAGAGAAAATTAAGTATTGATATTAATGATAGGTGGATGCATCCGGGAGTTGAGATTTCACCATTGTAGGGAACTCACGGTATGGAAATTTCTTCTGACTGTTGCAGATTGCAGTATATCTCCAAGTCAATAAATAATCCCTAGTGAATTTTCTGAAGAGCAAGGAAATGAAATGATTTTTCCCAGTGTCATCGAGCTAGCAAACATTAGAGATGACTTTGGATCTGTCTTCCTAACTTCCAACCCTAAATCCATTATACCACACTAACTTTATTGAATGATAATGTGCCTTATTCTATAAACTTGAAGGTTTGTAAAGTATTTTATTATAACTGTTCTGGGAAGGAGGTAATGATTACTCATGTTAGAGGGACTGGATTTACCAAAATTAAGACTAAAATGAAATTCTAGTCTCATAAGGGAGCCAAATTCATATTTCCATCTTCTGAGTCATTCCTGTCTAGGAGCAGACCTGAAACTTGTGTTTGTAAGGATGATTGTTCACATAAACACAGTCCTTTCTGATGATACAGGATAAAAACAATTATTGAACACAGAGGAAAATCAAGCCCTACTTATTCCTACCCACATACTTACTCATTTCCACTTGGCTTCCCTCAACACAATTCATTTTTAGAAAGGGTGTGATTATTTATAGAAGAGCAATAACAGGAAGCACTCCTGTTCTCTGTGTACCAACCAGAGGTGGATTCCACTATAGAGTTTTAGAACTGGAAGGCCAATGAATCTGACCCCTTTAGTTTATAAATAAGGAAATGGAGATCCACAGGGGTTAAGTGACTTGGCTGGGGTCACAAGTAGTAAGTAGCACGCCTGGAATTTGAACCTAAATTCTCTGACTCCAAATCCAACCAGTACCATGGCTCCTTTTCACAGTTCAACCCCTTCCATTTATAATTGAGGAAACTGAGGCACAAAGAAGGGAAGTGAGTTGCCCAAGGTCATGCAAAGAGTTAGTGTCACAGTCAATATTTTGACTTGAGTCTTCTGACTTTGAATTCTATGTTCCCTTCAGTCAGAGCATTTATAAGCTGCTCTTGGAGTTTGCATCTAACGATCTTTGCTTTCAAGTATTATTGTGTACACACCATTACTCAAGACTTAAAATGGTGTTATAGGATAAGCTGTATGAGGATAGCCTGTTTCATTTGTATATTTGTATCTCTAGCAAATAGCATACATCTGGCACAAAGTAGGAGCTTAATACATTTTTGTTAGTTGATTGTGAATATGAATATCAGTCAATAGCACATCCACTGAGTAGCCATACATATATTTACTTGGTTCTCTATGAATACAAAATTATAATCATAACAATTTACACCCCCATAGCACCTTGTATTCTGTAAAGTATTTTCTACATGACTAATTCCTTTCTTGTAGGGAAGTGGTGAATATCTTATTATCCCTATTTTACAGACAAAAAATGAGTCTCTGACAATTGGTGACTTATCCAAGGACTCATGGCTAAGTAGGGGACAGTGCTGGAGGCCTTGAATCCAGGTCTTCTACCAAAAGAAATGACATTGTCCCTTGACCCCAAAGGAAAATCTATCATAATGATAGAGTACCTATACCCATAACTTCATGCCTTCCTCCTTGGCATATGAACATCTACATACTCTCTGAAACTACTGGCTCACTGGCACCTGCTCTAACACTAGCAAATTTATATTCCCAGAAAAAGTTCATATTGTTATACTCAAATTTTCTCAAGGTCCCAGTGGGTAATTCTGTTGAGGTGGAAATATAATCTCCCTGTCACCACATTAGTTCTCAACCTCTCACTGGTGTGTTCCTATTTGTACAACCCAATTACTCTTACTAATTTCACTTTTAGATCACAAGAATAACCATTTACTTAGCAATAAGGTAAAATGAATAATGACAACATAGTTACTTATATTATCCAAGTATGGAAATAAATAATAAAATACTTCACAATCCACACATAGAACCTGTGACAAACTTCATCATCAACATATTTAGCATCTGTGGGGAAGCTCATGAGAGAGGAAAACCTGTGTGCTCAAGTAACTGTAAGTTACTAGACTGTAAAGTTTGATGTCATTAGTCCATTTGCCCTCCTGGTTTAGAGCTGGGTGGAAGGAAAGCACAGAAAAGTGGAATATGAACCTCTCACAGGCTTCATTTCTCTTAAGCTCTAGGGTTTGCTGAAGAACAATTTTGAAAACTAAAACTCTATCCAGTACAATTTAGCTTCTATCCAACCAATCAGGAATTGTATAGGTGAAGCCACCTATTATCTGACCGATCCTTTGATAATCTCTTCAGTTTAAACAAAACTACTTTTCCCATACCTGCTATTTTTTCAATATTCATTTCCCTTGGTCTACTATCTCCTATAAGTTATTCCTTTAAATAACTTAAATCAGAGCCTCTTGGCACTTGGCTACTCATCTTTCACTAAAGAGGTGACAACTCTCCACATTTTTCCTATTAAATCATTTCATTTTAAAATCATATCTGTTTCCAAATAGTTATATAATCTCTATTTTTAGTTTTACCCTCTTTTTTCCTAACAAATATACGCATATAAACCAAGGGACCATAATAACCTTTACCTTTAAATTTCCTACATAATCCTCTAGCTCATCTTGTCTTTAAAACTGAATTTCTTCATACTCATATTTTTATACTTTTAATAAAGGGTTTTTTCTGCCTCTTTAACCATCAAACAGTTCACACATACATATAACATTATCTTTTATTTATTACAAAGTGATTTAAGTCTACATTTGTATTATAATCCATTTTCTACCCAAACCTGCTCAAATCTTACCTGAAATCTGTGTTTCTTCACACACATTTTAACAATTTTTATTAAATCAAATCTCTTTATTTACTCTTTTCAGGTTTTAAAATGTTCATATACAAAAGAGGAATAATTTTATATCCTTTAATAGTAGATTTAAGTATATTTCTTAACATGAAGGTTTTTGTTCTTACCTTTTCAATTAATTAACATTTTTTTAAAAGCTTACTACATATCAGGCACTGTGCTGATCACTGGGAATACAAAAAGAAGCAAAAGAGAGTCCCTGCCCACAAGGAGTTTACAATATAATGGGGAAGACAACATACAAACAAGTAAAGACAAAGCAAGACATGTGTAGGATAAATAGAAGATAATTATCAGAGGGAAGTCAGGGGAAGCTTCCTGTAGAAGGGGGAACTTTAGAGGAGATTTAAGAGGAAGCCAGGAAAGTCAGAAGTTGGAGCAAAGAAGAAAAGCATTCCAGGAATGGGGACAGCCAAAGAAAATGCTAGAGATAGAGCATCCTGATTATGAAATAGCCAGGAGGACAGTGCCACTAGATCAAAGAGTATATGTCCAGGAGCACAGTATAAAAAGGACTTAGATGACATGGTGGTAACAGTATTAGTGGACAGAAGGTCAGCATATTACAGAAATATTGCAACAGTGAAATCAACAGGCCTTGGAAACAGGTGGGATATGGGGGAAGGGGGATGATGAGAGGTAATGAGGAATCCAAGACAGCTCCTAGGTTGCCAGACTGAAAGACTGGAAGGGTAGTGTTGCCCTGCACAATAATGGAGAAGAAGAGGGATTTAGATGAGGGAGTTATGTTTTAGACATTCTGAGTTTCAGATATCTACCATACGTCTTCTTTGAGATGTCTGAAAGGTAATTGAGAATACAAGATTAGAGCTTAGTGGAGAGTTTGGAGCAAGATAGGTAGATCTGAAAAGTCACAAAGTTCAAGATATCTGAAATCCAGTTGAGAAGGCAAGGTTGGAGGTGAAAGACAGTCTGAAGCCACATACATAGATTTGAGAATCAGTAGCTTAGAGATGGTCATTAAATCCATGAGAGCTGACAAAATCACTAAGTGAAATAGTACAGAGGGAGAGGAGAAAAGGGTCCAAGACAGGACTCTGAGAGATCCCTATGATTAAAGGGCATGATCTGGAAGAGGATCCAACAAAGGAGACAGAGAAGTAGTGTTCAGATAGGTAGAAAGAAACCAGGAAAGAGCAGTATTTCAAAAACCCAATACCAAATTGCCCCATTTTAAAAAAAGTGTGGAATGCTAGTATTAGAAGGAACCTTGGAGATTATCTACTTCAACCTCTTCTTTTTTTGTATGTGAGAAAACTCAGATCCACAAAAATGATACAAAGTGATCAGGTTTATACACTAAGTTAACAGCAATGCTAAGACCTTGAGTCTGCATCCCTTACCTCCCACGTTGGTGTTTTTGGGGAAACAAGACTACCTACCATGTATCAAGCAACTGAAAACTGAAAACAAACAGGACAGTAGCTATGTAAGTGATAAATTATGTCATACTGACTGCAATTTCTCTAGGAGTTTAAACAACAAACAGGTAGATTATAGAATCACAGAAACATGGATTATCACCATGATTATTGATATGAGAAACTCTTCTCCAGAAGCCATTGATTATTCTTATTGTAGAATGAGGGTTCTGAAAATTGTAGTGGAGACTTCTAGGGGAAAGACAGGGAAGGAGTTGAGTCAAATGAGGGTGAGAAGCCCTTAGCACCATGTAGACCTTCCTGAACCCAGTGCCTAGAAAGATTTCTGTGTCTATATCCTTCTGTCCTTCCTTACAAACATTCAGAAAGGGATTCTGTTGCTGTCGTCACCATAGTTGATGCTGTGTTGAGAGAAACTGCTCTGAAATAAGTGAGGTCTCTTCCTCACTTCCTCCTGCCTTTGCTATGAAGATGCTAGCAGTTCCCATTAGCTGAGTCAGTTCTCTGGAGTTTTTCTGGGATTTCTCTCTCTTATGAGAGTACAGCAGCCAGTGCTCTATTGCTATAAGAAGTTCAATGCTAACATCCCACTCTTCTCTTGATCCCCCATTCTTTCTTGCTACTATGTATTTACTATAAAAATAAAGACTGGGG
>JAQQSW010016754.1:0-11606 GCA_028646575.1 Pseudocheirus occidentalis | reverse complement strand
AGGAAGGAAGGAAGGAAGGAAGGAAGGAAGGAAGGAAGGAAGGAAGGAAGGAAGGAAGGAAGAAACAAAGAAAGAAAGAAAGAAAGAAAGAAAGAAAGAAAGAAAGAAGGAGGAAAGAAAGAAAGGAAGGAAGAAAGAAAGGAAGAAAGGAAGGAAGAAACAAAGAAAGAAAGAAAGGAGGAAAGAAAGAAGGAGGAAGGGAAGGAAGGAAGGAAACAAAGACACAAAGAAAAAGAAAGAAAGAGATGCAACACATGAGAAACATTGAAATATTCTTAGCAATATGTTTGGCTTTTATGCATAAATTCTTATCAGTGACTTGAGTAATGCAAAGTTATTTAGGTTTTTAAAAAATCAAATGTATGGGGGTGGCTAGGTGGCACAGTGAGTAGAGCACTGGCCCTGGAGTCAGGAGGCCCTGAGTTCAAATCTGATCTCAGACACTTGACATACTTACTAGCCATGTGATTTTGGGCAAGTCACTTAACCCCAATTGCCCTCCAAAAAAAGCAAAAAAAAAAATAAAATAAAATGTACAAGTTGGAAGAAAGGAAACATAATTAGAAAACAGTTCCTCTGAAAAGAAGAGCTGGGATTTTTACTAGGCAATATTTTCAATATGGATCAATATTGTGATATGGGGGGATCTCATTGTGTCATGTTAGGCCACATTAAGAAAACAATGACATCCAGGGAGAGTAGTGTTACTGGACTCTAACTTGGTTAGAATATCTCATATATTGTATTCAATTCTTGTCACCACCATATTTTGGGATGAAGTTTGATAAATAGAAGTATATGTAAATGATTGCAGAGTGGGAAATTGTGCCATTCAAGACTAATTGAAGAAAATATAAACATTTACCATGGAGAAGAGAAAATTTATTGCAAAGATAAACTGTTTTAAAGACAATTTAGACTTTTTTTGCTTTGCCCCAAGGGGAAAAATGTAGGAAGTGTGGTTGAAAGTGACAGAAGCAATGTTGGACTTGTTGTAAGGCAGGCCTGCATAACATATAGTCCAAAGGCTGCTTGTAGTCCACCAAAAGATTTCAGGAGACCTTTGAAAAATGTAGAGGCTGCCCAAGAGAGTAAAGATCTTTGCTTATGCCCCACTTAACCCACCTTCCTCTAGTTGCTATTGTGCCTATCATGTAACTAGGCAGGTAGGTTGCCTGAGTGTAACCTAGTGAAATAATAGGAATTTGAACTCTCTTTTTTTCTGGTTTCAGGATCAATTATCTATCTACTACTCTGTATAAGCTCTCACATATTTTTTTTCTAATATTAACCACAGAAGTGTAAACATTATGTCAGAGAAGGCATGTTTCTTTTTTATAATGACATATTAACATTCAATTTTTAAAGCCTCTATGCAAAATCTGGGATCCATTGGAGTGGCATCAACTTTCCCCTATCTATGCTGGCCTCAATATACTTTTTTTTAAATTTGGAGATAAATCCACAAAGTTTTATTACAGTATTTTTCCACACCTATCACAGTAATCAATTTGTTAAAATGCAATGTTCCTAATAAGAGAATATTCTGTGATTCCAATGGCAGAGATGCCAATGTCTGTATACAAACCTCAAGAGTATTTTCTAAGTAAAATTTGAACCTGGTAGACTAAGTAGGGAAGCAAACATTATAAAATGAAATGCATCTGCCTCAACAGACAAATACAGAAACAACAGATTTTGATCTTCTGCACCTACCTCCCTAATGTGTGCAAAACAACAATACGGTAATTGGATATAATGTTCAAGAATCAAGCATGATTCAACAATAATATTTTGCAGAAAAAAGACAGTCTTTGCTATTACATTCCTGCCCTTGATTCTGGATACATAATCTTAATAAAAAGAACTTATACAGCACAATAATTTTGAGAACCTCACTTTTTTGTCAACTTCCCACACACACACGTTCCATTTCTTCTTGTCACTGAACAAAGTGATTCTTCCAAGGTCACATAAGAAATAAGTGTTGTAATGAAGATACTTATATAAACTGATGCTGAGTGAGGAGAGTAGAACAAAGAGCACTTTGTACAAAGTTACAGATACATTATATCTGTGATGACTAACTTTAATTAACTGGACTCCTCTCATCAATGCAAGGTTATAAGACAACTCCAAGGGACTCATGATGGTGAGTGCTATCCACATCCATAGAAAGAACTACAGAGTCTAAATGGAGATTGAAGCAAACTATTTGCTCTCTCTTTTTTTTTGTTTTTTGTTCCTTCTTTCTCATTGTCCATTCCATTGGTTATAATTCTTCTTTACAACTTGAAAAATGTTTTGTGTGAAGATATTTGTAGAACGTATATCTGATTTCATGCCATGATGGTGGGGGTAAGGGGAGAGAAGAGTAAAGGGGAGAAAATTTGAAAATTTTGAAGAAAAATTGAAAATTGAAACTGAATGTTGTAAACTAAAAGTAAGTAAATAAATAAATTATAAAAAAATAAACCAGGGAAAACTAAGAGAAGGGGGTCATGATATAAAGGCATTAGGGACAACCCATGCAAAGTCATGCACATAAGTAATGGAGTATAGTTCGATCTTAGAGCACATGAAAAGGTGTAAGGTTTACAAAGACTGGAAAAGTAGGAAAGAACAAGATTATGAAAAGTCTTATAAACCAGAGGAGCCCGTATTTGCTAGAGGTAACAAGGAGCTAATGAAACTTCTTGAGCAGGAAATTTGACATAGACCTATACTTTACTTTTTTCTTCTCCCTATTAACAAATGTTAACAATTAACAAATTTTCGAACTAACAAATTTCTTTCTCCATCTGCCACTTAGACTCCTTAAAAATATAAAAGAAAAATAAATACACATAGCAACATAGGATAAAACAAAACAAATTGTCACATTAGCCATATCAAAAAATATATGTCTTATTCTGCATATTAAGTCTGTCACATGGGAAAAAAGAGATTACCTTTGTCTGTGGAGAATTAATTGTAGTAGGGAGAGACTTGAGGCAGAAGGACCAAGAGAAGACTATTGGCATCTAAAAGAGAAAGAATTAAGTCTTAGAATAAAGGTTAGGTCTGAATGAATGAAAAGGATAAGACACATGTAAGTTGTCATGAGGTTAGAAATTTTCAGGGAGGAAATATTTTTCATTGGAATTGTAGGATAAGTAATAGCCACAAGTATTTATAGACTATAAATATTTCTTATTTCTAAGTGAACTTCTGTACTTCATGAGCATATTCCCTTAAGAGATTCCCTAAATCAAAGTGTTGCCTCACTCAAAATGAGAACCTAAAAAGACCTTAGAATAAAAAGACCAAGGTCTCCTGTTGCATGCTGGGATACCTTTAATCATCATGATGTATATCTGGAGAGACATATCCAAAGGAGACAGAGAGGCTGGTGATGTTGCACAGGCCTCACTCACTCAGATCCAATTCCTTTTCAAGTGATACCATCATCTCCCTAATGTCATGATTCTCTTGGAGAATGAAGAACAAAACCACAAACCAAAGTTTGCATTTGATCATTTCATTTTTCATCCCAGTCTCTTTCCCTTTAACCACATTGCCTTTATTATTCCTCCTTCTTAAGCTCTCATAAATAGTTGGGTTCATTGAAACAAAGACTGAACTTGGAAAACTAGGGGCAAGTACTACCTTATTAGCATTTTAGCCTTGAGCAAATCTCCCCTACTTTAACCCTAACACATGTGCATGTATGTATCTATGTATCTTAGGTGATGAAATACATAGAAATGCTTTGTAAATTGTAACATATTAAACAGGAGGAATTAGACAACATTACCAGAATTCTGAAATTTTATGTGCCACAAATACATCTCATTATATGTAAAAAATATTTCTATTTCTCAAGAAATGAACCTTCAGTATTAAACACTAACAACAAAGGAAATTAGTGTTGTATAATATAAGAAGGAGAACTGAAGAAATGGTATCAGGGGCTGCATTTTCTTATTCAATTGACCAAATCAGCCTAACATCATCTATTTGGAGGGAAGATAAAGTGTAGATAATCCTCAAGTCCTGGACACTTGTTTTTTGAGGCAATCAGACTTCAGTGACTTGCCTAGTGTCACAAAAATACTCTGAGGCTGCATCTGAATTATGGTCCCTTTGACTCCAGGGCCAGTGCTCTATCCAGAGAGCAAAATAGAACTGGAAAGCATTCACCGATCATGTCTTGAAAAAGATCCCCAAAAGAAAACTCCTAGAAACGTTATAGCTAGTTTCCAGGGTTCTCAGATCAAAGAGCAAATACTATAAGCTGCCAAGAAGAAATAATTTTAATACTGTGGAAACACAGTCAGGACAACCAAGGATCTAGCAGCTTCTACTTTAAGGGATCGAAGGGCCTGAAATATGATATTGCCAAGACCAAAGGAGCTGGGATTAAAACCAAAAGTCACCTACCCAGCAAAACCGAGTATAATGTTTCAGTGAAAAACATGGTCATTCAATGAGATGGAGCACTTTCTAGCATTCTTGAAGAAAAAAACAGAACTAAATAGAAAATTTATATTTTTACACATATATTCACATATGTCTGTATATGTGTGTATATATACATGTGAATACATATGTGAGTGTGTGTATATATGTGTATAGGTAGACATAGGCACACAGGATTTATTGAACAGAAAGGGATGATGCTTTAAAAGGTGAAATTAAGAGGTGGGAGAGGAATAGAATGAGAAGAGACAGGGAGACAGATATGGGGTAAATCATCTAATATAGAAGAAGCAAGGGGTAATTGTTACAATGGAGAGGAAGAACAGGAAGGCAAAAGGGAATGGATCAACCTTAGTCTCATTGAATTTGGCTTATGGAGGGAATGACATGCACTCTAAATTGGATATCTTGCCCTACAGCAAAGTAGTGGGGAAGGGGATGAAAGTGGGGATGATGGAGGGGAGGGCAGGTTTGGGGAAGGTTTGTTAGAAGCACACACTTCTGCAAAGGGACTAGGACAAAGTAGATACTAGAGCAAGTGGAGGTCCAGATAGGAAAGAGGGAAATATAATCAGTCTTTCACAATATATCCATTGTGGAGATGTTTTGCATAACTACACATATACAGCCTGTAGTGAATTGCTTCTCTGTCCATTGGAGGTGGATGAAAAGGTAGCAAGGGAAAGAATCTAGAATTTAAAGTTCTACAATCGAAGGTTAAATGTGTGTGTGTGTGTGTGTGTGTGTGTGTGTGAGAGAGAGAGAGAGAGAGAGAGAGAGAGAGAGAGAGAGAGAGAGACAGAGAGAGAGAGAGAGAGAGAGAGAGAGAGAGAGAGAGTAGATTGGGCGAAGGGATATACAGTGGGATAGCTGTTTTGAGGTACTGGGTAGGGGTAAGACAGGGAGACAATCTGTCACTCAAAATCTCATGGAAATGAATGATGTTAACTAAAAATAAACAAACATTACTTTAAAAATAGCAAAATATACTTTTTCACCCACAGGAACTGAGTATATAAAAAGAATGACTTTTCTCCCAAGCCAATTATGAATGAGTAAAAAAAAAGTTCATGTTTTTCGTGAATTCTGCCTGATACACCTACCTGATAAATATACCTACTCAATAAAATGATCTTCCTCTTAACTCCTATAAATTGCTCTATTGAAACTAAAAACCTAGAGTTGCCAAGGATTTTTTTTTCTGGTTATGATAAAAAAATTTCCCCTATTTGTAGCTCTCAGTTAACCAACTTAATGTGAAAGAAAAATTTTGTGATTTATTTACATTCTGATCAGCTTTTGATTGCGAGATATGCAGAACAATTTTGTTTGAAGAAGTCAAATAGATTATAGTTGTATTTAAGTCTACTTGCAGCATTGTGACTTGGGCAGATGCCGTTATAGGAAGAAGATATTCTATTCTATTAATAAATTCCCCAAAAGGTAGGCTGTGGGTTTGGAACCCTCTTTATTATGATCTGGACTTTGACCTTTATACAGGGGATTCCAAATCAAATTCCTAGATGTTAGTGTTGGGGCCACAGCATCACCATCCTATTGTTTATTGAAGTATGTGTGTGTGTGTGTGTGTGTGTGCACACACGTGCGTGTGTCTGTTTGTACACCACTGAAGAAAATACTTACTGGCAGCATCTAAACTTTGTTTATCTATTTTCTTACAATATATCAGATAAGCTGTTCAGCAAAAGAAATTTTGGGGGGGGCGGGTAGAAGCTGTGAAACTTCATCTTTTGTAATCATTACTGCTTTACTTCAGTCGCCCTGGCAATAGAAATGAACATTATCAACAGGATTTTTTTTTCTTTCTTTCCATAATCCATGCTGATAACATCAACTATGAAATCTTCAGACTTTAGTTCAACTTTTAGGATTATACCAGAAGGTATTGAAGAAGCAACATTTTCTGGAAATTGATCATCTATTCTAATCTTCTCTTCTTTTTTTAGCTGATTCTTGCCCACAATCTTGTATAGTTTAAGACATTCAACTTTGTTTAAAATTTCTCCCCCTTCAACCAATTTCTTATTAGTAGAGAGCAAAGTCTCCATACAAATGTTATCTGTAAGTTTAGCATGGTTTTCCATATCATCAATTGCTGTAGGAAGCTTGTACACTGCACCACCATCCCCTTCATAGTACTCTCTATTTGTAGAGATCTGTTTTAAGAAAGGTATCTGTAAGCATTTTTTCAATGATATTGCCAACATCATTCTGTTAAGCATGTAAAGGCAGTTGTCTTTATGGAATATGCCATACAGATTTCTAGCTTCCTTGTTTCTGGAGCAAATATGTTTCTTATTGTCTATATCACATACATAGGCAAACAATAAAGTGTTAATAGTCAGTTATTTTGAATTCCAAGATTATGGCAATCCCTAAAAAGATTCCAAAGAAATGGAAATGGCTAAATAATTCCATTTATCCACATCATTCCTATTGCATTTATTAGCCAATATCGCATGAAGAAATTTTTTCCTCTTTAGGTAACCTTTTATATGGCCACAAAGAACTCTCTTGTGTTGAATCAAGAGGTCTATCGATTTGTTCTTTGATAAAACATATATCTTTTTTTCTGGGATAAGTCCATAGTTCATTATAGATTCAATTCCATTGGCATCAACCAGGTGCTCAAGCACCTTGACTGAAGCTATTTCATGTTTCCAGTTCAACTCTACACAAGCAAGGGGAATAAATCATCTGTCAAACATGTGTGAAAATGGTCCATGGCCTAGACCATGACAGAGCCCAGCAATCTGAACACAAAACATAACCATTCATTTGTCTGTAGTCCAGTCTGTTTTTTCTTTCAGTGCTAGAGGGGTGACACCTAGAGAATGCTCAAATAAGTTGTGTGAAGTACCCAGAAAAACGTGGAAGAGCCTCCCAGCTGTTTAATATATGGAAGATGTTGAAATTGAGGTTGTCAGTTATTCAGATAAGAAGAGAGTGAAGATCTATGTGGCTATGGGTACTGTCATTAAATATCTTCGTTATGTATCATGATTTTGATTCAGTTTATGGATGTAATTCAGAAGCTTCTATATTTCTCCTAAAGACCTTACTCCAATATTTTAAAGAAGATTCATCAAAGTCGGGCATCTGAGAGCTTCTGGCTTTGCTTACAAGTCATGGGGGCCTGAAGGTAATCAGAAGGGCTCAGTCACTGTAGAGTGGGAGACTCCTGGTGGTTTGCCAAACATCAGGTCATTGGAATCACTGAGGAAGCAATTGCAGGGGTGGATGGTATATTTAGGGGGAAGGGAAGTATGAGAAATCACATGGGAGTAACTGGGGAAGTCTCTGGGAGGGATCATGGTGGGGTAGAGAACTAAGTCAGGAGTGAGGGATTTCCTGTGGAGCAGGTGGTTGGGATGTTTTGCTGCCTAAGTCATGGGGTAGTCCCAAGAGGTTGGTCAAGGTGGGGCACAGTCACTGCTTTGAGGGGTAGTGGTAGGTTAGCTGATGAGATGATAAAGAAGGAAGTATCCCAGGAGAGGTGGCAGAGAGCAGCAAGGTGGAAGGGATGCCTGAGGTGGGGGAGAGTAGCT
This sequence comes from Pseudocheirus occidentalis, assembly GCA_028646575.1. Lineage (NCBI taxonomy): Eukaryota > Metazoa > Chordata > Mammalia > Diprotodontia > Pseudocheiridae > Pseudocheirus > Pseudocheirus occidentalis. The sequence continues at coordinate 3,576 of JAQQSW010016754.1, read as the reverse complement.
GGCTGACTGCAGAGAGAGAATGGGGCCTCCCTGCAGTTGTGTCTGGAAAGCTAGAGTGGGCGGCTCCCTGGAGAAGTCGCTGTGGGGTGGGGTAGAGGAAGGAGCAGATAGACCCTTCCAGTGTTGGGCATGGCACTATCTGTACCCCATCCTTCTTTCTACCTCAGATGAGCTGCTTAGTACCTTGGCTTTGTTCAAGTCATGGTGGCTGGGTAAGCTTGTAGGTGCTCCCATAATATAGTTTTAAAAACAAACAAAAAAATAGATTTTAACTTGTTTCATAGCTTTCATGTGCAGGTCAGGTCCCTGAAAGCATGGCTGATACATACCCCCATCTGTCTACACTCAAGGTCTTAAGAGTATTAAGTTTCTAAGGGGCCAAAGCTACCATAATGTTGTATTTCCCCCAGATCATGTTCCAAGGCTGGTTATTATCTTCCCTATGTCATCTAAGCAGTTGATCTATACTCAAAATTACTGATTAACAAGTAATATGAAGCAGTTTTGTGCAAAAATGTTTACAGAAAAATATAAGAAGAATAAAGATACAAAAATGCTTCTTCAATTTCCCCAAACCAGTGAACATTTTTGCCTCGAAATCTTGGTCCCTGAATATACTGGGCTTAAATTTAAAGTTCTGGCTACAATCATCACTCCTTATCCTTAAAGTGGTAACTACAATCATTCTTCCATATTCTCTTCTGAGTAAATAGAAGATACATGACTTTCCCTTGTTTGCAGGTCACAGTATTTCACTGCTGAGATTATTCAAGGAGGTCATTCATGGAGTAGGACTCATTCCTGGGTTTGGTCTCTAGACCTCTATTGTGCAAGGCAAGATAATAAGAATTTATTAAGAACATCCTTTGTATGAGGTACTGGGTTAAGAAAAGGTGATATAAATAAAATGCATATAGAAAATCCTTGTCCTCAAGGAACTCACATTCTAATAAAGAAGGACAACACATAAAATGGAGCTGAAATGGAGTACCAGATACATTAAAAGCACCTGTTGCTGGAATGGTGTTTGAAATCTGGAACGTCAGAAAAACAGCCAAGTGGTCAGTGAATGTTAGATAATCTGACTCTTTCTCCAAAATGGAGAGGAAGTCACCAATTGGAGAAACAGATTGCCTTTGGGAATGAAATAGGAGGGCTAATGTGCTGACAGAAGTCCAAGGTGAATCTTCAGTAGAGTCAAGGTGCTGAAATTGATAAATTCAATTATACATGGTCCTGTGCAAAAGGAAGGAAAACACAAATAAGGCAATCCCATCGCAAACATAGGTTTTCCCAGGAGGTCGTGTTCATATGAGCCATCCTGATAGCAGGGAAACTTACTCCCCACAGGTAGTTCTATTTGTCAAGTTAGTGTCTTTTGTTTTCACATTTTGTTGCATCTCAGTAACCAACCAAGTTGCTTTTCTTTATCACTCAGTAAGAAGAAAGGAAGCAATCCCAAAAAATGTTTTCATGTTCTGGACTGAAAAGAAAGGCCCTTCCATTACATGTCATTATATCTAGAAATAAAGTCCCCAATCATTTCATGTGTATTGTCAGCAGGAAGAGGGTGTGCTTGCTCCCAGACTGGGCCCTCATTCACCATTCTCTTTCCATGTAAAATTTTCCTTCCTTGCCAAGTTGGCCAAGGTAAATTTCTTTTATTTAAGTTTTTTAAAAAATTATTTACTTTTAGTTTACAACATTAAGTTCCATAATCCCTAGAGTTCCAAATATTTTCCCCCTTTCTCTCTTGCCTATCCCCCCACCATGGTGGCCTGCAGTCTCATATAGGTTCTACAAATACCTTCACATTAAACATTAGTCAAGTTGTAGAGAAGAATTAAAACCAATGGATTGAACAACCACAAAGAAGGAACGAGACAAAACTAAACACAAATGAGAGAGAGCAAGTAGTTTGCTTCAATCTGCATTCAAATTCTGTAGTTCTTTTCTCTGAATGTGGATGTCCTTTTCCATCATGAGTTTTTGGAGTTATCTTACGGCCTTGCATTGCTGAGAGGACCACAGTCTATCAAAGTTAGTCATAACAGATATGATGTGTCTGAAATTATGTACAAAGTTCTCCTGGTTCTACTCTTCTCACTCAGCATCAGTTTATATAAGTCTCTCCAGGTTATTATGAAGTCCATCTGCTCCTCATTTAATAGAACACAATAGTGTTCTATTACATTCATATATCACAACTTGTTTAGCCATTGACCAATTGATGGGCATTCCCTTGATTTCCAATTCTTTGCCACCACAAAAAGAGCTGCTATAAATGTTGTTGTACATATGGGTCTTCTTCCCACTCATATGATCTCTTTGGGGTATAGCCCTAGAAGTGGTATTTATGGGTCAAAATGTATGCACATTTTTATACTCCTTTGGATATAGTTTCAAATTGCTCTCCAGAATGGCTGAATCAGTTCACAGCTCCACCACCTATGCATTAGTGTTTCAATTTTTACACATCCTCTCCAGCATTTATCATTTTCCTGTTTTGTCCTCTTAGCCAATCTGACCACTGAGATGTGGTATTTTATTTGATTTTTTTTCATGATACATTTTTTCTTTGTATTCTTGTTTACATCATTCATTTTCCTGAGATTTTTGAATTACAAATTTTCTCCCTGTCTTTCCCCTGCCCCAACCCTAAAACAGCAATCCCACTGTAAAGCCCCTTCCCTACTCTGCTCTCTTACTTTCTGGAAGGGTAGGGAGGGTCTCCCTACCCCAGGCCCTGTACATCTTAATTCCTAGTTGCAGGTATTTCAGAACTTTAAATTCTAGATTCTTTCAATTCCTCCCCTGTCACCTACCTCAACTGCAAGGACAATTAATTCAATACAGGCTGTGGATGTGTGATTATACAGGACATCTTCACAGTGTACATATTGTGACAGTGATCATATGTGTCTCCTTGCTATCCCTCCCCCCTTGTTCTGTTCTCTACCCTGTCCCTGCCCCTTTTACTGAAATGTGTGCTTCCAGTGTCCCTCCCCCAGACCCTGCCCTCCCCTCCATCATCCCCCCTCTCATCCTCATGCCCCCTACTCTCCTGTGTGGCATGAGTCCCAGTTTAGAGTTTATGTCATTGCTTCCCTAAGATGAATTCAATGAGAGTAATTGAAAGTAAAGTTGTAAATTATCCCTTTCCTCTTCTATATAGGATGATTAAACCTGTTTTGTCTCTCCCTGTCTCCTCACATTCTAATCCTCTCCCACCACAGAATTTTGCCTTTTAAAGTATCATCCCTTCATATTCAATTCATCCTATACCCTTTATATACACATATACACACATGCTCAGATATGTATTCATACACATATATAATCTCCTATATAGACATATGTGTAAGTATACATACACACACACACACACACACACATATATATATATATCCATTTGTATTCCCTTCATCTATCCTCATACTAAGAAAATTTTCATAAGTTACTATTATGGTTTTTCCATATTGGCATGTAAATAATTCAAATTTGACAAGTTCCTTATGATTTCTTTCCCATGTTTACCTTCTCATGCTTCTTGTGTTTGATTGTCAAATTTTCTGT
>JAQQSW010016753.1:0-11606 GCA_028646575.1 Pseudocheirus occidentalis | reverse complement strand
GAAAGAATCTAGAATTTAAAGTTCTGTAATACCTGCAACTAGGAATTAAGATATACAGGGGCTGGGATAAGGAGACCCTTCCTGCCCTACCAGAAAATAAGAGAGCAGAGCAAGGGAGGGGCTTTACAGTGGGATTGCTATTTTAGGTTTGGGGCAGGGGCAAGATGGGGAGAAAATTTGTAATTCAAAAATGTAATGAAAATGAATAATGTAAACAAGAAAACAAATAAAAAATAAACTTAAAAAAAATATGTATATTTAGACCAGACCTACGATTTCATTAGTATAGAATACCTCTACCAATATATTTTGGCATCTGTTCTGCAAATATATAGCCTTAGAGAGCTGCTTAGGATACTGAGAGATTAAGTGACCTGACACACACAAAACTAGTAGTATCAGATGAAAGGCTTGAACCTAGGTCTTCCTGACCCTTTGTCCAGCTGCCTTTCAAATTGCTCTATAAATGTCATCCACTAGGAGAACATATTCCCCTTGGAGTGGGAAAGGCACAACAAAGGATGCAGCTCATTCTTTTCTTTCCATGTGAGGACCAGTCAGGAATACACTCCTGTGCCCAATACCACCAGGGTTCCTTCTGCAGGGGGCCCGAGGCCTCTGGTACTCCCTGCGAGTCTCTAGAGGAGACTTCTTCTATCATAAGACTGTACCTTTGCCAATAAGTTCAGGTTCCACGCTGCATTTTTCACCCGACTTCAGGGTGGCGATGATGGCCCGCACTGTGGAGCCGACTACTTCAGAATCCCGGTGGAAAGCCAATGTTTCAGCTAGGTGCAAGAATCCACCTCGTACTGCAGGAAAACATCTCAGCATCATCACTCTAGCCACAGGCAGGAGTCTCCACCCTCTTCAGCCCCACATTCCTTATGGCTGTGGCTATGACAGTCTGTTCCATCCAGGGGAATTCCTCAAGGGGGAGTTACTACTGCATTGTCTGCTCTCAAGAAATGTCCTCTCTGCACTACACAGGTGCTTTATCCCCTGGCCAGGGAAACCACCCTAAAGGAAACTGTCCCTCTAAACTCTTAAATTATGAAATCATTCAGCCATATCCCTATTCGCCATTTCAAATGCCTGTAGAGAGAGAAGCTCTGATGAATTCCCTTCAACTAATGAGAAAATCACTTTCCCCAAATAAGCTAGAAAAAAAAAACCATGAAAAAATCTCCTAAGGGAGCTTTTCCTATTTTTAGCCCCATACTTTGTTCCTTCTGACTGTTCATACCATCACTGATCCTGTGTCGTGAAGAGTACTGGGCTGCAAACAATTTGAGCTGGGCCTGGAGAGGGCCATCTTCCACTGCAGGGTTTTCCAGCCACTGTAGCATCTGCATGAGAACTTTGAAGAACAGTGAAGAGAAGGCTGTGTCCTGTGGAACGCAATGCTGCAAGCAAGTAAAGGACAAAGAGTTACAAGCGTAACTAATAGCACACAATTAATAAGAGACGAGCATTGGGGCAATGCTCAAGAGAACAGATATCCCACTTACAGACGCAATGCCTTTTGATTAGTGTACAAAATGGTGTGGCCTATATAGTCATCCCTTCCACATAGCTACTTTCCCCATCACGGCTTTGATATATTGTGTCTCAGCTTAAGACATTAAATGGGAAATTCTGGAGCATTTTTTTGGAAGCCACAGACAACACAGGAAGACCAGCAGATGACAAAGAAAAAGTTGAGAAACTCAGAAATGCATAAAATATATATATGATATTGTATAATATCAACATATTTTATCTTTTAATACCATAATAATTCAGACGTTTTCTCTGATACAAAGAGATGATCAAAAATTTTTAAGCAGATTTTCCAGACTGTGGGGGTGCCATGGCCCTAACCCCTGTGATGTGAAAGGGAACTGTAATAACATTCTGCCTTTTTTTAAATGAGAATTAAAGCACCACCACCATGTATATAGAATCTCTCTCTCTCTTAAAAATCATCATAGTAACACTTGAGAACAAGTAGGGGCAAGACTAGCTAATCTCAGAGACTAAAAAATTGATATCTAAAGATACAGGGTATGGCTAGATATGAACAGTGGAACAGTGACCAAGACTGCAAGAGACCACCAACCTCCAATACTGACTCTGCAAATTTTTTTAACGCAAATATTTTTTGAGCACCGTTAGGACCTACTAACAACTGGGTGCCTCAGGACAGTGACTCTGTAATGGTTAGTAAAAGAGCTCCGCAAAAATGCTCCTTGCCCTCAAGAAGCCTATCACCTAGTACGGAAGATAAGATACACGCACAAATATTTATAATACAATTTCAAATATGATAAACACTTAGTATTTGGAGTCAGGGCCTGGTTTTAAATCCAATTCAGTCACAAAATCATGTTTATGATTGTGACAACCTCTCTGGATCTGTTTTCTCATCTATAACAAAGGGTACTGGACAAGATGACCTCTCAAGTCCCTTAAGGATCTACAGGTACAATGCTATCAGCAAAGATGAGCTCAGCAGGGGATGGAGTTGGTAAAAGCTTCATGCGGATGGACTTGAAACACTTACCTGGTATTGGTACAGTTGCCGCATCAAGGGACAGGAGATGAAGTGGTTCCGATGCATTGATATCACCAAGGACCCGCTGTGTGGGGAATTCAGCAGGGCTGAGACAGCCTGCAAGAGGCGCACAGCTATACCCATCACTTGAGGGTTTCCCTGACGGACCTTTGCCAATTCCTGCCCCAAGGCTTGCTGGAGGGCCAGGGAAATAGGGCGGGGATTTGAATTCTGCCATCGAGGATCAGGATTCAATGTAAAGAGCTGGGACACAAAAGAGGGAAAGAAAAGTTTTAGAGCAAAAATAAGAGAATGAAGCTAGGAAATACTTGCTTCCCTCAGCATATAAGGGAGCTTGGTAGATGTAGGAGCCTCAGAACTGAACTCCCTCACTCACATTAAACATTTGATAAAACTCATTCAACCCAACCCATTGATTCATGAGCCTAAGCTAATCAAACTCCAAAAAGGTTCATTTGCACATAAATGCACAAAATGAGTAATATGCAAGGTGAACTGGACCTACTAAAACAAAGAAGCAAAACTGAGCCTCAGTGGCTTCACTAAGACTTGGTGAAATGAGACCCATAGCTGGAATATGGCTCTACAAGGACATATCTTATTCAAAAAGAACAGAATAAGTAAAAGGGGCAAGAAGAACAGAACACTATTACATTATGATCAGTTCTCATGTAAAGGAATCCAGGAGCAGGGAAGCATGGTGGAGAACACTGAGCAACTATGAAAAAGGCAAAAATAGGAGAAATACTGTTACTGGAATATATTATGACTACATAGACATAATGAAGATAAAGATAATGAATTAAGGAAATAGATCACAAACTTAGCAGTCTCCCCCCCCCAACACAGCAGTCAATAATTTCCTAAGCTGTAATAATGATTCTTTAATGATCATAAAGGAAACTTTTATTCTGCATCTGATTCTCACAAACAAAGAAGTGGGAAGTAGTTAACAGGGTGACACAGGAACTTTGGAGAATTGACCACATTCCATTTTAGAATAAATGATAAGAAGGAAATCTACCACAATCTGACACGGTCTACAAATTTAGGGAGAAGAGACTTCAAAGGGTTAAGAAATAGGATATACAGAATCATATGGACTGATATTCTGCTGAGGAAATCAATCTAAGAGACATCAAAACCTCTCAAAAAATGAAATTCTGAAAAAACCAAGTGAAACACTTCCAATAAGGAAGAAGGGGAGCTCTTGTTCAAGGAGATGATGTTAAGGCATAGGGAATCATCAACAAATCAGGAATTTAAAAAGAAGCAAATTGAAGATGGAAGAACAAGGTAATGGAGAATGCATAACAAAGTATGGCCTGATCCTGAAAGAAAAGATGGATATATGAAAAGATTTGGAAATTTCAGTGATTTATAAGCTCAATATGGGTTGCCAGCCCCAAAAGCTATGGCAGTGGTTCCCAACCTTCCTAATGCCGGGATCCTTTAATACTCGCATGTGGGTGTATCTGCATGTGGGCAGACCCGCATGGAGACAGATAGAGGAGCTGTGTCTTGGTTCCTAAGACCATCAGAAATGTGTTTTCCAATGGTCTTAGGCGACCCCTGTGACTCCTGTGAAAGGGTCGTTTGACCCCCAAAGGGTTCACAACCCCAGGTTGAGAACCACTGAGCTAGGGCAATTTTATGTTGCACTGAGAGGCCCCGTATCAGTGTCTTGGTAGGTGACAAGCTCTCTCTAGTCTCCCTTAGTCAGAACATACCTGAATAGTGCTTAGTCCTGGCTACCAAATGTTAGGAAGGACAATGGTAAGTGAGAGTGTTCAAAGAAAGGCTACTAGTATGGTAAAGGGTCCTAAGATCCTATCATATGAAGACTGGTTGAAGAAACTAAGGATGCTCAATTTCAAGAAGATAAGATTTGGGAAGGGAATGATAGCAATTTTACAATATTTGAAGAGCTATCACATATTTGATTCAGTATTTATTAAACACCTACTACACACAAGTACTGCCCTAGGCTAAGGGGATACAGAAAACAACAGTCCCTGCTTCCAGGAAAAGTACATTCTCTTGGTGGAACAAAAACTTGTGTAAGCAATGAGCAGAGGGAGCAAAGAAGCAAATAGAGGCCTGATATAAAGAAAAACATGTTAATAACAGAAGTCTTTCCAAAAGGGCTACCTCAAGAAGTCTGTCCATCACCTGTCACCAGAGGTCTTCCCACAAAGGCCACACAGCCACATCTCAGGGATGCTGGAGACCAAGTCCCTGTTTGGTTATAAGTTGGACTAGGAGTCTCAGAGTTCCCTTCCCACTCAAAAGGTCTGTGACTGTGATCTCAAGTTAAGTACATGCAACCTCCAAGCAAGTACATGCCAGAAAGGATTAATGTGTCCTGCTTTTCTGTGACTGAACCAAGGTCAGAACCCTCAACAGTTGTCCCTGACTCCTATGGAAAGATTCATAGCTAAAACGATTTCAATTCAAGTAATGCTGAGATCTGACAAATCCTCCAATTCAAGGAAGAGTATAAGTTTATGTTTTTCTGATGGATCCCAGAAACAACCTAATAATAATCATTCAGCACCACAAGACTGGTGACAACACAGACCCAGCTACAAGGAGATGAAAAAGCAGTACTGCCCACTGGAGGTGAGGAAAAGAAAAGATGTCTTTAAGCTGCTTTGTAGGGGATCACTCAGTCAAATAAGCTTCTACTGAGAGCAGCTCCTTGCAGGGAAATGGTATCAGCTTGTTTCCAAAATTAACCATGTCTTCCAAGGTATGTCAGTCAATACACATTTACTAAGCACCTCCTATGTGCTTGGGACTGGGTTAAATGCTGGCGATACAAAAAGAGGAAAGCAACCCAGTACCTGCCCTCAAGGAGCTTCAATCTAACAGGGGAGATGATATGCAAATATATGCAAACGATATACAGGATGAATATAAAGTAGTGGAAGGAAGGCACTCAAATTAAGATGGTTTGGTGAAGGCTTCCTATAGAAGGTAGGATTTTAACTGGAACTTAAAGGAAGCTAGGAGGTGGAGATGAGGAAGGAGAGTGACAGCCAGAGAATATCCAGAGGTGAGAGATGGAGTATCTTGTTTATCAAACAGCCTAGAGGCCAGTGTCACCAGAAGGAAGAGCAGCGCTGAAAGGCATGTGTTGGGAGTAATGTGTAAGACGACCAGAAAAGTAGGAGGGAGGTTACGAAGAGCACTGAATGCCAAACAGAGTATACTGTGTCTGCTCTTGGAGGTAACAAGTATGGAGCCATTGAAGTTTACTGAATAGGGAGGTGACATAACCAGACCTAAGTGATAGGAAAAAATCACTTTAAGACTTGAGACAGGAAGACCTATCAACAGGTTACTGCAGTACTCAAGACATGAAATGATAAGGACCTGTACTTGAGTGGTGGCACTGTCAGAGATAAGAAGGGGGAACAGTTCAGAGATATTGCAAAGGTGAAATCAATAGGCCTTAACAACAGTTCTGATACAGGTGGTGAGAGATAGTGAGGAACCCAGGATGACTGCTAGGATGTGAGCCTGAGGGACTGGGAGGAGGCATCACCCTCCATAACATGGAATGTAGGAGTGGGAAATGGTTTGGGGGAAAATAATGAGTTCTATTTTGAACATGTTGAGGTGTAACAATTACTTGGCAAGTTCTGAATCTGACACATCATGTTAAGAACATGCCTTCTCAAGTTTAAGGAAATTAGGACGCAGTCTTATTCAGTAATACAGTAAAATAAATAACTGGAATGAGTCAAAGGAAAAATATGTATAAGCCCTCTCTCTCTCCTGAAGAGCAGAGGCTTTTGCTCCTTTCTTTGATCTAGTCTTAACACCTGAAGGAACATGCTGGCCAAGTCATCCTCTGGTCCCAGGACCCGGATCTGAGTGATGGCTCGAATCCTTCCCTGGCTCTGTGAATGCTCTGGACTGCTTTTTGGCTTAGGTGCATCTGTACTATCTGTAGGAAGATTAAAAAAGGTGTTGAAATGACAACCAGCTTCTAAGGATAGAGGAAGTCTTTTGAAACCAAACCATTATGAAAAGAACATTGAGCTTTAGAGTCATAGCTATGTGACCTTGGGTAAAGTATTTTTAACTCACATCTTTTAAACCTTACCTATAAAATGGGGATAAATATTAACACTACCTACCCGCACAAAATTTTTACAAGGATCAAGTGAATCGATAAATGTGAAAATCCTTTGTAACCATAAAATCTCACATAAACATGAATTAGACAAAGGATGGCCACAAATAGGGGGTCATATCCAGGCTCCACTCCAGGCCCTTGAGTAAAACCCCTTAGTATGTCATGTATGTCCTGGGCCAGATCAGAGTACAAATATCCACTCAAGGATAGATGTTAAATAAGAAGAGGGACACTAGTTAAAGAATACAAGGTAACAAAAGGAATAGCTATAAAAAGTCATATTCAAGATGTTCACATCAGGCTTAGAAAACTGGATTTTTTCTCACGTATATACAGAAAAAGGCTTGAGGCATGTTGTGCCATACCTCGCCGAGAGGGCAGAGAAGCAGTGAGCAGAGAGTGGAAAGTCTGGCCTCCAGTGGCTCCTCTTTCATGTTGAACTTCCACCAGATGAGCCATGTAATCTGCAAAGCAACATGCCAACAACGTAAACATACAAGCATGAAATGCAGTCCTTTCCCACAGAAACTGAAGTTGGAGGACAGTCACTCTAAAGCCAGTTTCCAGCAGTGTTCACTCAAAGTTCAGGATCTGAGCTACGAGATCTTCCTTTGGCAAAACCTCAGCTAGCAGGAGACAGGACCAAACACAACACTGACACAGAAGCTCATACCTCAAATATGGGTTACTCATTAACCTGTCTTCCCACCTGACAGCTGGGCCAATGAAGCTGGCAATCTGCTACCATAATAGCGACTCTGGCTCCAGAGACCAGACTCTCCTGCAAACCTTGCCTGACTACTCCAGCTCACCTTGCTCCCTTTTTTGAACTCCTACTGTACTTATAACTACTGCCACACAGATTAGCACTAATTGCTTCACGTAAATTTCATCTCCCCAGCCATCATAAGCACTCTAAGAGCCACCCTGGCCCCCAATCTCTCTTGCCCCTCCACTGTGCCCAGTGTATTGTTCATCATTCAGCAAACATAGTAAGCAACTGACTGACTGATCCCAGGTTGGGCTACGCAATACAGGCAGAACAGCTCTTACTCTTGTCCATGATGTTTTGCTCCAGGGTCTGGGGATCATGGGACACAGCCTGGTCCAAGTACTGCAGGAGTTTACTCATACTGGAGACAGGAATTCCAAAAGATTGAACAAAGAGAAGCAGCTGCTGAGGCTCCAAGTCTTGCAATGCTGGAAATCAACAAGTTCACTCAGTAAATAGAAGATAAGAGTGAGGACATGGGAGCATAACTAGAGCCTGGGGAGGGACATAAGCAAGGGGGAAGAAAGGAGGTTGGGAAAATGTTGTTTTCAGCCAGATCTGTACAGCCCAGGCCTCTCCTGCCTCTGGTGACAAGCAGCAACTGGGCAGTAACTCAAGCAGACAGGCAGAAGGGGAGAAAAAAAGTAGTCTAAAGGCAACCATGATTTCATTAGTGTTCCTTCTACCAATATAGACAGTGATCCTTTCATGTCTACTAAGTCATTTCATGAGTTCTATGGCCAAAATAATTCATCACCTGATGACCAATCTTTAGGTGATGAGACTCTACAAACATCTAGGCTGGTTCCGCAGAAGACACTCAGCTGCAGAGGGCCCCATGTGAAGAATTTCTAGGGTAATAGAAACTCTTTCAAAGTAAGCTTATACTCTGTTGGCATTGCTCCAAAAATATCCAGGCTCACGGCCATGCCAGAGTAGGTCATAAACCCACCCCCTAATGCCCCTTCATCAAAGTCAAGTCAAATGTTCTCCTTCATAACCATGTGGGTTACATGATACCTTCCTGTGACTCCTGTCTCCCTAAAAGGTTAACTCATATTCATCTTCCATCTATTTTCACCTGGTTCCCACAGTCTCAAATGAGGTATCTGCAAAACACTTGGCAGGATGTGGCATATAGTAGATACTATATAAATGCTTATTTTCTCCTCCCCTTCCCTATCATTATGACTTATGCCACATGTATTGTGCCTCCTGGCCAGCGGTTCTCGACCAGTAGGTTGTGACCCCTTTGGGGTTCGAACAACCCATTCACAGGAGTCACACATATTTCCAATGGTCTTAGGAACCGAGACACCGCTCCTCTATCCGTCTCCAGGCGGGTCTGCCCACTTGCACATACACCCACAAACAAGCATTAGGAAGGCTGAGAACCACGGCTCTAGGCTAAACACTTGCTCTTGGTTCTAAAGCCCTGAGAGTAACATTTTAAATGAGGTTTATTTTTTGAAAACTTCCCTTTGGGGTAGGATCTTGCTTAGGTCATTTTGTTTCTAAGTATATAATTCATGGGAATTTCATTTGTGGCTCCTAAAGGATCAAAAAATAATTAATCCACCAAAACTGTCATCTGTCTACAAGGCCTTTGCAGCGTCACTACCCATACTTGCTTCTAAAATTTCTATAGTTGTTCACTGTGCTCACTCCCTTCTACAACTGTAGCAAGTCCAAAAAAGGGTGACAAGGATGGTGAAAGGATTTAACATCATTTGGGGTAAAAGAACTGTGGATGTTAATCCTGAATAAAAGATTTAGGATAAACAAACTATGCCCAAACGTATCACGTGAAACAAAAGATCAGATAAACTACAAAGATGAAGATATTGGCTTAATATAAGGAATACTTTCCTAATAATCAGAGCTGTCCAAATATAGAAATGAGCTTTCTCAGGAGGTGCTAAGTTCTCTGACACCAGCAGGTAAGTGGAGGCTGGGTGACCACTTGTCACCCTGCTCAGAAATGGTTTGGTCTCCAACTTAAAACATCTTAAAGTATGATTATCAACCCCACATGGAGTCACAACAAATCTGGCAACAGTAAAAGGTGTCTGAACATACAATGACCAAAAATTAATTAAAAACCAAACAGGTAATGAATCCGAAGTGTATCTGGCAATGCTTGTCCATGTTGTATCCCAGCAACTTCACTATTGTCTTGGTTCTGAAAACAAAGCATGTGCACGTCATACTGAAACATGTCTTCAGGTCACGCAATGCCAACTAATGCTGCCTAAGCAGGAAAAGGAGTCTCAAGTGGAAAAAGTTTAAGAAGCTCTGGTCTAGATGACTCTCTGAAATCCTTGCTTAACTATAAAATACTATGAAATACTTTGAATCACTAATCTAAGAAAACATAAAATATGCCTGTAACATATGCACTCAGAATTACTCTAAAAGCCTCAGATTCCAAAGAAATCAATCTAACCAAGAGCTAACAAAAGGGAAAGTTTATACTTATTGTGTAGCTGCAACTTGATTTCTTTTAGGTACATGCTGACTTTTCACAGTTCTTAGAAAACCTGGGAACAGTGGTCCAACAGAACAAAAATTAAAGTTAACTTTATTCGTTATTCCCCAGGTGGGAAAGAAGCTCTAGGAGTGGTTCATCAAGTGTATAATTGATATTCATAAACTACACCTGTGTATTCTCGGGAAGACAAGATGCTGGGGGTTCCTTGGCCTCTCGGCCCCCTCTCCTCTTAGATGTAACATCTGGGACAGGTACAGGAGCACAAATAAGTCCAAGGTTTAACACCCAGAAACTCTCCGTCATCCACTCTCTTTCCAACAACACACTACTGTGACAAAGACTGGCATGGATTCTAGCTTACCAGCATCCACAAGCCGAGGTACCTCTGAGCGGATCATGCGAAGCTTCAGCCAGTCAGGAAGTAAAAGGGCTTCCTCAGATGTATCCACAAGAAAAGCAGTTGGCAAGGGCTTCTTCTCTGGGAACCAAATGTCCAGTAAAGCATGGAACTCACCATCTCCGGCTTCAAAAGAGGCCACAGTAAAATAAGCATCATCATCTAATACAATTATATCCAGTCCAATATTTACACTTTTCTACCAGAGAAAAAGAATTTCTTTTTTTCTCTACCTTTCGTGCAGTTTTTTTTACACTCTAAACACATGATCCCATTTTCCATTTACCAGTTTACCCACAGAACACAAAGCAAGATCAGAAAGGGGTTGCCAAATCGACTTCATTGGTCAATTAAGAAAAAAATCCAGGGTGGTGGAGCCAAGATGGCAGTGTAGAAGCAGCAAAGCATCGCAGCTCCCACACAAACATGCTAAAAACTCATAAAATGGGACTCTAAAACAGATTTTCAAGCTCCAAAACTCTCTAAAAGACAGAAAACACATCTGTTGCTACAGGCAGCTCAACAGGTGGGGCTCTTCGCAGCAGTCTGGGACCCGCGGTCCAAATCCCGGCCGCGTGAGGCCCTGGGGCAGATAGGCAGAGCCCAGTCTATAGGAGAGCAGACTGCCTGCACTGGAGGCACAGTTACCACATTTATCAGGCCAGAAGAAAAAAAAAAGGCTAAGAGGAAGGTTGAGTGGATTTTGCTAAATTTGGGGAAGAGCGAGTCCAGCCAAACTGCTCCCAGGGCAAGGAAGCAGCAGGAGGAATCCCCACACCAAGGAGAAAATATTACAGGCTGCCAAGAAAAAACCATTTGAATACTGTGGAAACACTATCAGGATAACCCAAGATCTGGCAGCTTCTACAGTGAGGGATCAATGGGCCTGGAACATGATATCCCGGAGAGCAAGAGAGCTGGGATTAAAACCAAGAATCACCTACCCAGCAAAACTGAGTATAATGTTCCAGAGGAAAATATGGTCATTCAGTGAGGTAGAGGACTTTCAAGCATTCTTGATGAAAAAACCAGAACTGAACAGAAAATTTGCCACTCAAGCACAAGAAGCATAAGAAGGTAAACATTGGAAAGAAATCATAAGGAACTTATCAAAATTGAACTATTTACATGCCAACATGGAAAATCAATAATAGTGACTTATGAATCTTTTCTTAGTATGAAGGATAGGTGAAGGGAATACAAATGTATATATATGTATACCTACTCATATGTCTGTATAGG
>JAQQSW010016752.1:0-11607 GCA_028646575.1 Pseudocheirus occidentalis | reverse complement strand
GTCATATGTGTCAAAACCTAGACTGAAACTAATTTCTGCAATTCTATATTTAATATTCTTTCCATGACATCACTTCCTTGTACTCTGTATTAAGTAGCTGGAGATGCAGAACACATGAAAATATAATTAATGATGCTCTGAGTTAAATCTCTAGCTTAATATCTAGAGCAACTAGTAAATATGAGAGGAGTTCTAAGGAAGTAGAATCCAGGGTTGGAAGGGGTCAAGGAAGACCTCATGAATCACCTCCATTGCTGTGTATATAGTGAGCAATACTGAATGAATGGATTAATGAATGAATCGATGAGTCTGGTAGTGGTGAAGCTAAGATCAACATGCCTATGGAATTGAAAATTGATTCCATAAGGAAGCTAAGGATCATCAATGGTTTTCTCATTCATTAATTTTTCTTCCCTTATTGTCTTTAAGCCCTCTGGTAGAAAGAACACATTCATAATTCAGTGTTTTATACAATTCCTTGAGCCAGATGGGCTCTTAAAAATGCTTGAAAGCTGCATAATAATATTCTTTATAACCATAGTGTTGGTGCTAACTTCTATTCTTTTAACCACATATTTATGGCCTTTTAAAAGATATTTTGATAACTGCATATCAATGTAATTACTTGCCTTTATAATCTACGTATTTCATTTTATGAATTTACAAATGATATTCTAAGAAAGGAACCACAGTCTTCATTAGACTGCCAAAGTGCTCCACAAAACCAAAATCATAAGATGCTCTGGTTTAGACTAATTTAATTATGTCTGAACACAAAAGAGCTAGAAGCAGATTTTATGTTTCATAGATTCTGCTGTGACTCATAGCATATCCAACTCTATGTACTAGTGTTATAAATGTATGTGAAACGAATTTATTGTAAGTGGCCTGAAATCCCCTCAAAACACTGCCAGATTGAAACTAGTCATTATTCCTTAGTATACCTGCACTGGGTTGTTTGTATCAATAAGACAGGGCAGAAAAGGAAATGGCAACATGGAGAACAGAATTGTAAGGGAAGGGAGAGTAATGAATAGACTTGGGATCAGAGCAGGGGTGGGAACTAGGTGGAGGGATAAAATGCAACTTAGATGTCTGATTCCTGTGTGTCCTTTAGAATGAAGGATAAGTCAGGCTATCAATTTAATGTAGAAGCCATAGGCAAACCCCAGACACTTAACAGGAAGGCAGAAGTCAGTGATCAGTAGTTCTGTTTAGGCAGTAGAGAAGGGGAAGGGGTGGAGTCTGAGTCCAAAGACATAGGATTTCAGGTTCAAGAGAGGCATAAGGAAACAAAAAAGAACTGAGTTCAGACTAGTTTACTAGTCTGTGGTAATCATGCATATACCAATGAATGAAGGATATGATAGCTGTTTACAGGATATCATCTGTCTTTCCATTGCTTTGATTTTAATCAGCCTTACTGATGTGAACAAATTGCATGGTAAATGCCATTTTCCAGAAAAAAGTAAGAGTTGGGTTGGGCATGTGCAGACAATTATAGCAGAGTCCAGGTCCTAAGGACATTCAGTCTTTGCAGGCCTCATATAGGTAAATCCAAGATTTCATTAAAGAATATAGCAAAGGCCATCAACCTGTATGGCAAACTGAAATAAATTACTAAGTATGGTGCTTATGATAGTACCTATTTTCAAAATATCCATAAATTCTAGGAAAATTTGTCTGTAATAATTCCAGTAGTGAGCTTTTCTCTTATTTCTCAAACTCATTAGAATTTGAATAGAGAATAGTACCTACTCCACCTACCTATCAGGGCTGTTTTTAGGGACTAATGAGATAATTAATGGAAAAGCCCTATGAAAAGTTAATTCAGAGCAGTTATACAAATGGAAGTTTTTGTCAATATGCTATGCTGCTGAAGTCTTACCCTAATGTTGTATCATGGTATGGAAGTGGTCTGAGATTTTTTGCTTTAAAAAAAAGTATATTTTACTGGTGCTTTTATCTTTATATCATAGTTACACTCCCCTCCAGGTTAATTCCTCCTTTACAGCAAAAAACAATTTAGCACAAGCTTTCAAATACGAAAGTACTGACCAACAATATTTGATTCTAATACTCCTCTACCTTTCTGTCATGATGGATGAAGTATGTTTTGTTCTCTTCTCAAAGACCTTCGTTAATTTTTTTCATTAATTAAGAGCCCCATTTCCATTTAGTGATCTTTTTTATCACTTTAAATGATGACATTTATTAAGCTACACACACACACACACTTCTTGTTGTTGTGTCAAGTATTTCAGTTATGTCCAACTCTTTGTGACTACATTTTGGGTTTTCTTGGCAAAGATCCTGGAGCAGTTTGCCATTTCCTTCTCCAGCTCCTTTTTACAGAAGAAACTGAGGCAAACAGGATTAAGTGACTTGCTCAGGGTCACATGGCTAGTAAGTATCTGAGGCTAGACTTGAACTCAGGAAGATCAGTCTTCCCAAATTCACACGCTATCTCTTACACCATCTAGCTGCCCCATATATGTGTGTGTATGCACACAAATACATCTATAAATGTTATATATGTCCATAAATACACACACACACACACACACACACATATATATATATATATACATACATATACTGTGTCTGTATGGATATATATGTAGGCTCTCCATATTTCGTTCTTCATTGGTTCCTACAAATTTTCCAGTGTTACTCTGAATTCCTCACATTTATAATTTCTTAATGCATAGTAATATTCCATTACACTCATAGACTATGTTGTATTTTTTATCCATTACCCAATTGAAGGACACATATTTTGGTTCCAGTTCTACAACAGAGATCCTTTAGAAATATTTTTTTAACATATAAAACTTTTGTTTTTAATTTTTACTTCTTTGGGGAATATGTCAGTTGGTAGAATTTTAGGGTCAAAGAATATGGCCATTGAGTCACTTTTCTTGAATAATTCCAAGTTGAACAATTTAACCACTTCACACTGCCACCAACAATGCATCAGTGTACTTGTTTTTAATTTGTCCATCCGATATCAACTATTCCTATGTATATTTATTGTTACATGTAGTGAACAAATTACATGGAATAAAGTGAAACCTGAGAGTTGGTTTTATTTTTTCTATTGTGGAATGGCTGTTAATGTCACATTCTGTTAATTTTATGTACATTTTGGTACTAGACTTTGATCACTGCTGTTTGATACAAAGGAGAGTTTCCTGAACTGTTGCAGTATTAGTAGACTGATCCATACACAAATAGCTTGTCTCATAATGGAGAAGTCATTAGTTAAGGTTTTTTTTGGGTAGACATGTTCTCTATATCAGAGGAGTGATCAAAGAACTTTATGGCTCTTTATAAACCTTGTTATGTTGCCTGTTTAAATGTGGCTTTAAAAACAGCTTGTTCCAGAAGAAGTATTGATATTTTGGGTAACCATTTTTAAAATATATGCTCTAACTCTAACTCCAAGTTCTATGTGACACTCCAGTTGCTGATAACAAAGGAAGACCAGTGTATAAAAATTTCAATTGACCCATTTTACATCTTTCTTTTCAGTTTCTAGTTACATTAATTTATATATCTACCATATTAGCATTTCTCCAACCTGAGAAATAAATGGTCCTAGATTTACCAGTCCTTAGTGCAACAGGTCTCAAAATGTTGGATTTATGGGCTTCTTAAAGACTTCGGGTGTGTTGTACAAATGGTATGATTCAGGGGGCTATAATGTGTTTGGAAAGCTGTCTTCCATTCATCTTTGCTTCATAGTTGAAGTAGGGTGTTTGCCTCATGGAGATTCAAGCTGATTACTATTGCTGCCCTTGACAACTGGTCTGTCAGTCAGGATATCAAAGGAAGAGGGCTACTAATCCTGGATGACAGTACTTTCAGTGTTCTACAGAGTTGCAATTCCATGCTTTGGTTTTTAATCAATAAAGGCAATGCTTTATCATTGTAAGAGGTTGAGGCCTGGATGAATTTTTGTCCTTTTTCCATTTATCCCTTCAGAGCATCCATTTCTAAGTAATCAGCCTGGATTTCTGATGCTGGGCCTCTTGCTAATAGTCCTGATGCCATCCTGATAGTCCTAATATTGGGAAAAAATGATGACTTTGGCTCTTTTTGTACTTGTTATGAAGTAACTTTATCTTGAGGATATCTTAACCTGTGGGGTTTCTTCACTATATTCGGAATCTTCTTTTGTTTGTTAATTTTTTCAGTTCCTGTACCAAGGATGATCAGCTAAGTTTCCTGTCTTTCCTGTTTTCTTATAAATTTCTCTTGATTCTATAATAGCTGGAATTATTGGTACTTTTGTGCCTTAGTAAGTATTCAGGGTGGAAATGGAGGGCTTTACTTAGTCAGATTGAGTTCTTAGTCTTAGGCCTTGTTTAAAGTAGCCGGCAGGTATGGCTGAAAATAGTTTTTTGGCTGTCCCTTTTAGCACTCTAAGTTATAGTGGAGAACTTGAGGTCTGGGATGGGGAAGCTTAGCCTGGAATTCTCGTTTCTGTGCCCTATTCCCTCACACAGTCCTGGATGGGATAGCAAATCTGGGGACATGGTCTCTAGGCTCTTGCTGCTAGTGATGATCTGGGGAAGGAGGGGACCGAGGAGGGAGTTGAACTACCCAATCCTATCTTCTTCCTGAAGCATTGGGTATGGTGGTCTTTCAGGGTGGTCTTCAGGTTCTGCCCCCTGAAGAACTGTTATAGTCCCAGTCTGGCATGCCTCACTCAGAACAGGTCCCACAACCTCCCTTAATTCTTGATGGGATTGCAGAATAAGAAGGATGAGTCACCCTCATTGACATCTTAGATCTTGAATTTATAGCCTGGTACTCTCTTATTTGGTGGAGATTATTTCATTGGTGTTTTCTATGCTCATTTTTAGTGTTTATTTCTCCTGTCAACCTTCTTCTTTATCTGATTCTATTTTCTATTTTTCCTGGGGTAGTTTTAGTAAGAGTTGGGTCTGCCTGGAACTTTTCAGGTCCAGGAAGTATATGGTGTTCAAGAAATTTTCAACTCTACGAGAAAGGTCTTGCACTAGTAACCGGAGGGATCAGGCATATGAGCCCAAGGAAAAGACAAGAGAACCACCAGATAATGTGTTTTCAATTTAGAACTGAAACAGACATTCTACGCATACCATCCCACTGCACCATGGCCTCAATGCCCAAGGAAGCATTTTAGAGGAAGGAATGGTACAGGAACACAAATGCATCCTTTCCATGACCATACCAACAAGTCAACATACAGCAAAGACAAGAAACACGAGCAGTCCCCAGAGAAACATAAAGTTTGAGGTAGATGCGTTAAAATAGACAAGTAGTCAAATCTTCCAACACAGTCATGTATCTTGCTTACTGACCTCATGCTAATCTCATATCCAAATCTTCATTCTTACAACTCTATTTAGCCTCATATAATAGTTCTTTAGAGTTTGTTGTTCCAATGAAACCCTGGTATTAACTCAGCTTCACCTTTCGGTCTATTCTAGCTAGGAGTACACTTGGACCCCTTCCTACAGTTTCCCTCTTCCTCTTCATTTTTGCTTAGTCACTGGTATATGAAGTGTCCCTTTTCTAGGCAGGAGATATTTGGATTGTTGAAAAAGAGCAGAATTATACTTAGGTATTAATTTTGTTAAATCTTATACTCCCTGTACTAGATTTCTGAAATATGTTCTCAAATATAGTGCCCTTAACATCGATATACTATTTTAATAATGAGTTCTATGTTTCTTTTTAAAGAAAGGATAATTCAATGAACTCTCAGCTAATTCTGCCTATAGCTTAAACCTATAGAAGATGAGTAACTGAAACCCCAAAGAACCTAGCAATAGCTTTCCCTAATTAGAGACAAAATATCTGAACAGAAATGATAGCCGCGCTAGGGGTTATGGGTAAAATTCATTTGAAGTCTAGGATGTGACCAGTAAAACCTGCATTTGTAAATTCTCTTTGTAAAACACCCTCACCCCCTTCTTTCAAAATCGTCTCTACCACATAGATAACATTTGGGCCTGGCATTTTCCTTCTTGTCAGATGCACTAGGGCTCCCTGGGGATCAGTAAACCAAATGGTTTCTGTGCTTGAAATCTCCTTCCAAGGAGCACAGGACCTTCTGGTGCTCTGATTACACTTTGATGGTACAAGATAAAGTAAAAAGAAAGTCCCATAATGATGATGCAGCACTTACCACTGTAGCCACAAGGAATGAAAAACTCACCATGGCCTAATTCCTGATGAGACAGGCAGCAACAGCACAATTTCATTCCAAGGCAGAGGCATTATTAACTTGTGACCTGACCCAGGAGTCAGACAGCTGTGAAATAATGTTTTGGTTTAAAAAAAAACTTTTTAAAAACCCCTACAACATATTGCTTATAAAATGTTTACACTCAGTTTAACAAATTTTATAGTAATGGTACTTTAAAAATGTGTTTCTCATGAATGGCTTTGCCACACAGAATGCAAATAAAGAAATGACGAGTTTGAAATTGCAAACAGATTACTTCTGCCCTGAAGTTGATGATATCAGCACATTAGCCATTCTTTTCTGGATCCATATGTATGGATTGCTATGTGTCTATTTTGTAGCAAGCCTGCTTGTGTTATGGCAAATTTTGTCATTTAGCGTATTTGCTGTTGGAAAACTGTGCATTGTTTTATGTTTCATGGCACCAAACAAGACTATAATAACCAGGGAATAATTAAAGCATCATGGTAGCTTGATAATTTACAAAGCCAGTGCCATGGAAATGAGAGGAATCAAGGGAAATGCACAAATCTTTCAGACCAGCTTCAAATGGGCCTTGAATAAGAAAAAAAATCAAGATAGAGAAAAAGAAGCGAGTTCTCAATTCTGTCAAAAAGCTTAGATTAATGGTTTATTCACACATGTGTGTGCATGTATATGTATACATACATATATGTAGTCATGCATACATACACATATATAGATGGCAACAGCCCAATTTCGTTCTATTACTTCTAACTTGAACCTCTTCCTAATGCTTTCCTTTTTCCCTATTTTGGCGGAATTGCTAGCATATGAGGTGCTTTTTTTCCCCTTAGGCAGGATGTGTGTGTGTGTGTGTGTGCATGTGTGCGCATGTGTATGTGTATGCAAGCACACAGGTATATATATATATATATATATATATATATATATATATATCTTGTATATATGTATATGCAATTAAGTGTGATGATGAAAATTAATTATTAGTATGTTCTCAAACTCTAAGTAATTCTTACTATCAGAAAATGCTGATTATTAGGAATGTCACTTTTTCTAGGCTCTAGAGATCCTAGGCCTCAAAGAGGATATAGTATGAACCAAAGTTTTGTCTAGATATGACTTGAATTATATGGAACTTGGACTTAATTAAAATAGTTCCTGCATACTATAGGGAAGTTATGCTTTCAGTTGTGTATGCATGCGTTTCCTGATTCTTCCATAGGCTTCAGCAACATTCTGCATCACAAAGAATAAGGGTGCCCCCAAACAAATGAACAAAAACTGGGAACCACAGCCCTCAAAGCTATACAAAAGGATCAAAGTACTATTGTTGTTACTATTAGTATTTTTACCTCTGTATCCCCAATGCTTAGTACAGTGCCTGATGTAGATTAGGTGTTTAATAAGTACTCATTGACATGACTTGATTTCAGTCTACATGGATAAAAAACCAAATAGTAAATCCAGAAAATAAGATTCTTTTTATTATTTTTACAATGTGACTCCAACCTGTCTTTCTAAACTGATTTCATATTATTCCTCCTTACATATTTTTGCCTTCTTGTTGTTGCTCACTCAATGCTCAATCTCTTGCCTCTATGTCTTTCTCCAGGCTGCCTCCTATGTCTGAAATGCTCATCTTCTTCACCCCCATCTCTGATAATCAATAGTTTCACTCAAGAATTAGCTCAAGTGACATCTCCTACACTTTCATACTCCCTTTAATTGTTAAAGATTCCACCCTATTATTAACATTTACTTTGTATATATTGAATTTATCTATCTGTATTCTTTTCTCCCAGTAGAACATAAACTCCTTAAAGGTAGGGACTCTTCATTTTTGTAACTGTCTCCTCCTAGTATGGGGCACTTTGTCCATAGTAAGAGACTGAATAAATGCTTACTGAATTGAATTACCTGATAGAAACTCTTATCACAGTCCATTAGTCTTTATTTGAATAAAGAATTTTGCCTTCAAAGAGTCCTTATTCAACAAAATTTGTTTGGATCCCTTTAAGTCCTGCACATTATACCAGGGGCCAGGATGAGTATCGTGAGCATACCTGGATGTGAGTACCCACTGTTACATGCCAATTAGTCAAAACAGAAACGCTTCCTTAGTTTTGGGAAAGGAAGACTAAACACATATTAATTTGTCAAGGAGCTGTGATTTTGTAAAAATGATAACAAAAAACCTATGCAGACCCTGGTCCGCCTATAACTTGGCAAATGCCTGAGTCTGAGAAAGGTTCAATGACTTGTGAGAGTTCATCCAGGTAGGATATATCAGAGGTAAGATTTGGACACTAGTCTTTCCAGCTCCCAGTCTGGCATTCTACCCTGCCTCTCAAGGGCAGACATAATGCATGAATTTGCCTACAGTGCTTCTCTGAGAGTACCATCATTAAATCTGGAACTGTAACAGAAGAGGGACAGGGAAGAAGAAAACTGCTAAGCCAGGTACCACAGAAAGTAGTAGGGAAAGCGTAAGAGGGAAGGATATCAATGGGGGAATCCAACAATTCACAAAGAAAAAAAGGCCACAATAATTCTCAGGAGCTCAGATAGCCAACACAAATATGCAGCATGTGGGTAACAACATTAACTTGGGACATTAACATAAGAAAGTAAATTTAACTTCATACATATCCCTAAGACTAGTTTCAATAAGATTCATGACTAGAATATAGTAACAGAAGGTTATAACTTGTTCAGAAGAAATAGATTTGTATTCTGAGAGAAATGATTTCTCTTTTTATTAATAACTAATTATTGAATTAAGACCAAAGTTTTTCAAATAATCTCTCTCACAGACTTATCTAGTCAGATGTTTCAGATCTAATTTAAAACAGAGAAATTTTAAGTTTAGACTAATGGGTACATTCCTGCTCATTGTGTTTACTCAGACAGGTCTGGAAAAAATGTTGATTTCTCCCTTTTATCAGACAGGTGATATGGAAATTAATCAATCTCTTTGAACAAGATTTGGGTGTTCCAAGTTATGTACTCTCATTGTAATATAGCCCAGCCTCTCATTATAATATTCATTCTCTCACTATTAACCAGAGTTGAATGCCCCCTTCAGGAACACCTGCTTTTCCAATTACATATAAACTGTGATCCCACCACCATGATCAGTGATTGGTCTAAGAGACACAGCCAAATGAGCATCCTTTTATTACTAAGCATGCTAGCATTGTCCATAAAATGATTAAATTGTCCAGAAACTATGCTTTTTGAACTTTTAAAATGCTACTCTTCTGTATACTGAGAAGATATTTTCACATGAGGAAAATTCATGAAGTAGAAAGGGGAACATTTGGGTCCTCACCAATTAAAGTAGGTAGCAACACTCTGGGGATTATACACTAAAGACCATCTGGGCAGAAGTTGAAAGTGGATGACAAGCTGAGGGAACAAATACAAACTTGGTATGAGGCATGACGTGTGGGGGTGGGGGTGGGGGTGGGAGGTGGGGAGTATCACTATCTTGACATTAAAGCCTCCAGCTCCCTTTGTAAAAGAGAAGGTACCTTCCATAAAACCTCTTCCTTTGGCCAGATGATGATTTTATTATTCAAAAAGTAGTTGAAGTGATGAAGGCAACTGCTGAAGGGATTCTAAACTAACAGCAGGGGAGGGGTGTGTGTGTGTGTAGATAGAAAATCAGTAAGTAAGTAAGGAAAAGGAACTGGCAACTAAAGTGGGAGTGACAGGACTTTGAGGAGGAAGCGACCCTTCAGGGTTACAGTTCAAGTACTCTGCAAACCTTGGGGCAGCTAGTGAGTGGAGTGAAGAGAGCGCTGGGTCAGAAGTCAGGTAGTCTCATCTGCTTGAGTTCAGATCCAGCCTCAGACACTTACTAACAGTGTGGCTCTGTGGAAATC
The DNA here is from genome assembly GCA_028646575.1 of Pseudocheirus occidentalis. Classification (NCBI taxonomy): domain Eukaryota; kingdom Metazoa; phylum Chordata; class Mammalia; order Diprotodontia; family Pseudocheiridae; genus Pseudocheirus; species Pseudocheirus occidentalis. Next base: position 1,494 of record JAQQSW010016752.1, on the reverse strand, counting down.
ACTGCGAAGAATGATTACAACTTTTGTTTCCACAGAAATTATGTAATATATGACATGAAGTCTAGGGGATCCATACAAACCAGAAAGTCTTTTGACTCGCAGCAAATGCAGGAAAATAAGTTGATTGTAGAAGACAACATCAACATAGATTAGTACTAGATTATCTTCTAGCAGAAGAAGGAAAGTGAGAGGTAAAACAGAGAAATTTGTTCCCATAAATTCAGAATAACAATCAGCAGAATGTGAAGATATAATGAAGGAATTATGTCTCACATAGAAGATAACAGGCAAAGCAAGGATCCAACTGTTTTTTATCTTGTTTTGAGGTTAAAAGTCAGCCAAGTAGAGTAAAGGTTAAGTCTTCCTTGGAATGCTCATGTGTAATAAGGTTATGAATATTAACTTCTCCTCCTGTGGGAAAGCTAAAGGCTCATTTTAATGCTTACACAATGCACATAGCAGGAGGGGGAACATATCAAGAACTGTGTAGTAGGTATATTGGAACATTGGGCACCCTGTATTACCCAACCAATGGGGGACCAGGGGAGACACTTAGCAGTTGGACATAGGTATTTAGGCTTGCTTGTGTTTCTATAGAGGTGTGTCTATGCAATGAGACAACCACCACTGTAGTGGTAACTAATAATCATTTCTTTTATCTTCACCCCTCCTGAGTCAGAATGAATTATTTCTTACATCGCTTAACCCTGTTTGCTTCAGTTGACCCTATCTGTAAAATGAGCTGGAGAAGAAAATGGCAAACCACTCCAGAATTTTTGCCAAAAACACCCCAAATGGGGTCCCAGAGAGTTAGACATGACTGAAACAAATGAAGAGCAAACCTTAGTGATACACGATGGCTAGCTGTTAGTATTGTGGTTATCCTGTTCTCCCCTTTTCAATGTGACTCAGATAAAAACTGTTACTGGCACAAGTCACTATTTTACTATTCCTTTATATTCCATGTAGATAAAATAACTGTTACTTGTAACTGAGTAAAATCATTGTGATATAAACTCTCCCTTTTAAGCATCCTTGGGATATATCTAGGAGCAGAGAGCAAAAGCCTCATCTTGTTTCCACATGATTTTTATATCCCCAGCCAGTTGTCTTTGTTTTGAAAGCTTTCGTTGCTTATGGCTTGGGGATTACAAGTATTTGGAATGGTGACATCTATTTAAAATCTTGTTTTAAGTTTTTATGAATTAATGTTCTATCTAGGCAATTTTTGGCAACAGTTTGGTCTGTCATAAGTAGTTGACCTTTCACTGATATTTTGAGATCATTTTTGTAGTATGAGAATTTGTTATCTGACAGTCCATAAAAGATAGTAGGCTTGTGATTTATGTCATATCTTCCTAAGCAGGAATTAAAATTTCAGAGTCTGCTGTGATGTTTTGTACCATCTCCACCATTTTTTTTGTATGTGTACAATCTACCTAGGTAACAAAGTCTAGGCTTGTAATGATACTGGGATTTGAAGATCTTCCATGC
>JAQQSW010016751.1:0-11607 GCA_028646575.1 Pseudocheirus occidentalis | reverse complement strand
ATACATCTCAGTAAAGGGACAGGGACAGGGTAGAGAACAAAACAAGGAGGGGTGCAGGATAGGAAGGAGGGACATACAATCAGCTTCTCACAATTTGCCCACCATGGAGATGTCCTGTGTAATTACACAGGTACAGCCTGTATTGAACTGCTTCTTCCAGTTGGAGTGGGTGACAGGGGAGGAATTGCAAGAATCTAGTATTTAAAGCTATACAATCAAATGCAACTGGGCAATAATACATACAGGGATGGGGGCAGGGAGACCCTCCCTGCCCTGCTAGAAAGCTAGAGGGGTGTTGAAGGAGGGCATAAACGGGAACAGATTGTGGGAGGGGCCTTACAATATGATCAATGTTCTGGGCTGGGGGGTAGGGGCAAAAAGGGGAGAAAATTTGTAACTCAAAACCTTGTGGAAATGAATGATGTAACCAAGAAAATAAATTAAAATTTAAAAAAGTAAATTAAAAAAAGAATCATAAAAAAGAAAGTATGTGAAGGATTGTAATATAGAAATTAGAATTTTTCTGCTTGATCCTGGAGGGTAGACCAGTAGGCAGATGAATAAACCTTTATGAAACCTGTACTGTGTGCCAGGCAGTGTGCTGAGATATAAAAATGAGTTAAAAAAACCCAAACAAACCAGAATTAGGAATCTTGATATCTGGGACAAATTAATTTGTGGGTAATTGGGGGGGGGAGTTGAGGGTGGTATAGGAGGGTGGTACAGAGGCCCTTGAGAGAAAGTTTGATCATGGATGTGATTATGCCAGGAGAATGGTGGCCCATTCATTATGGTTACACCAATATCTACTGCCTCAGAACTCCACTCCCTTCTTGGCTCCTAGATCTTACCTTTTCCCATGGTAGCTCTAGAGCAGTGGTTCTCAACCTTCCTAATGCCGCGACCCTTTAATAGTCGTATGTGGGCATATCTGCATGTGGGTGGACCCACCTGGAGATGGATAGAGGAGCAGTGTCTCAGTTTCTAAGACCACTGGAAATATGTGTTTTCCAATGGTCTTAGGTGACCCCTGTGAAAAGGTTGTTCGACCCCCAAAGGGGTTGGGACCCATGGGTTGAGAAGCACTGCTCTAGAGGAATTAATCAATTACTCAATCAGTAGGTAATTAGTAAGTACCTACTATATGCCTTCACTATGCGTATTTTATATATATTATATGCAATATATTGTGTATTTGTCCTTCATAAACTTGTATTTAATTCTTTCTATTCATGCTGTTTATATTTTATATACATACTCATATCTACACATATATTTATACACATACATGAAGGCACACGCATATTTATACGCATGTTTATATTTACATATACGAATATATTTCTAGACACATATACATATATAAGTTATCTAGGACATGTTATAGCACATATATGTTTATACATACACAAAAATATATAAATGCATATGTATGTATTTTATATATCTAACTGTAACTAGCAAAAATATAAAGGATTAAATAAAATTATATACAGTATAAGCTAAAAAAAATAGGTGAAATACAAGAAGTTTGGGAGGGAGGACACCAGCACTTGAGGCAATCAAGAGTGGGATCATAGATGATGGTGTTTGAAACTATGTCTTAAAGGAAAAGTGGGGCAAAGAGGGAGGACATTATAAGCATGTGGGATGTTGGCTGGTGAAGACTGCAGAAGCGAAGTGAATCTCCCAACCAGGTTGGCACCTGGACCCAAGATCCAAACACTCTACCCTACTTATGACTGATCAGGGAGGGTGGACACAGTCCCGCTACAAAGGTTCTGTCTTAAAAGACCAGACTGAGATTAAGGAGGCTTCAAAAATAAGCCAGTGGAATGCAATGCTCAGATGGAATTGAAATGAAAGAAGGAAGGGAAGAAGGAGAAGACAAGGAAATAAAGATGTCCCAGTTTTGGAGCCATTTCCCCTTGTTTATTTGGGCAACCTTCCAAGCAGTCTGTTCTTTCTACCAGTGGTGATTGCATGTGTTGGGTCTCTGTGTAAAGAACATCAAATCTGCTCCTTGGCAGAATGCTAACCAGGGGCTGTGGTGACAGACCAGCAAAGACTTTCCACACTCAAAATGCTACCCCTCCTCATCCATTTTTCAAGTTCTTGTGCATCTTGTCAACATGGGGAACCATCTTCTTCCTCTGCAGATTGCCCATGTGTCTCCCCCTGACAGGCTGCAGGGAATGACTTCTACCATCTCCTCTCACCTCGTAAAAGGCCACAGTGTGAATTGATGGCATATGTGGATTATGGTGCTACATGCTGCAAGACCCTCTCTGGCCCTTCCCGGGCCCAGCTCCGGCTTCTTCCCTTGACTTTATCCATCAGTATCAGCCTTCCCTCAACTCCTCACCTTCTATTGGTTCCATATGCTGGTCCTGTAGGCTGGTAATACTTGTGGCTTCAATCAAACCTTTGTGCAGCCCCATCACTTTGAAATAAGTCATTCCAAATGTGACCTCACCGATGTCTCAGAGCTAATTGAGTTAATTTCGACTAGGACGGCCATAAATTTGCCTCCCTCTTTCTCCAAGGCTGCTCTACAGGATGCGGGTCAATGACTGTGTTACAAGTTGGCACCAGAGTTACAATAAATGGTAAGGTTCCTGTAGGGAGGAAGACAGTTTGGAACTTAAAATATAGCAAAAAAAATAAATGAAATTATTAAAACAACAACAACAACAACAAAAATAAAAAGGCTTTTTGGTGGCTGGGTTAAGAACTGTATTAACACAATACACATATGCATCCCCTACTGACCCAGCCCTGGTTCCTTTTCCTTATGATTTTTTTGAGTGAGATCAGCTAGAATATCTACCAAAGTCCCTGATTGTTTGACAATAACAGTAATACCATTATCATTATTGATTGTTATCAATAACTGGCATTTATAGAGTGTTTATTGTTTGTTAAATGTTTTATGTGTGTTCATCATAATAGCCCTGTGAAGCAGGTGTTTTTATTACCCCCATTTTATGGATAAAGAAACTGAGAGTGAATAAGTGACTTGCCCAAGGTCACACAGTTAACAATAGGACGGGATTTGAACTCAGGTCTTCTTGATTCCAAGTGGAGCACTCTATTCACAAGGCCACCTACCTGTCTCCTAAACAACAGCTCAGTCCTTTCCTGCATAATGAAATGTGTACAAAATCAAAGGCCGGTCACAAGGATCCAAAGCAAAGGGACACAGAGGAAACTTTGTTTCTGGACTTTTTTTTTTGTCCAAGACCTTCCCTTTTCCTGGAAGAGTAAGACAATGTGATAGAGCGGGAAATAAATAAGAAATTTGGAGTCATAGAACCTGACTGTGTGGCACTGACTTTGACAAGCCATCTTCTCCCACGTCTCCCAGTTCTGGACCTCAGTGTCTTTATTTGTAAAAGGAAAGAGTTGGGCTAGTTGGTCACCAAGTCTATAATTCCTCTTTTTCTATTATTGATTGTAATATATTAGATATATCATATTATTATTTATGTGTTATATAGAATCTATTTAATTAGATAGAAACATATAGTATCTGTAATGTATAACATATACTGCCATATAGTAAGAATTATTATATATGATTAAGCATTTTCATGACTTCTCCTTCCATCTCTAGCTGTTAAAAACATGATCATTGTCCAAGCTCTCATTCAGATGCCTCTTTTCCTGGAAAGGAAAGCTTTCTTTTTTTGTGAGGTGATTATATCTATTGGCATTTATTCACTAATATTCTTTTTTGATATATCATTCTTATGTAGAAAAGAATGATGAATGACTGAAAAAACACATATAAAGGTCTTATTACTATCTGCCTTGCAGAGAGAGACAGAGACAGAGAAAAAGACAGAGAGACAGAGACAGAGGCAGAGAGACAGAGACAGAGAGACAGAGAGAGAGACAGAGACAGAGACAGACAGAGACAGAGAGACAGACAGAGAGAGACAGAGACAGAAACAGAGAGAGACAGAGAAAGACAGAGAGAGACAGAGACAGAGACAGAGAGACAGAGACAGAGAGACAGAGACAGAGACAGAGACAGAGAGACAGAGAGAGAGACAGAGACAGAGACAGACAGAGACAGAGACAGAGAGAGACAGAGAAAGACAGAGAGAGACAGAGAGACAGAGAGACAAAGAGAGTTTCACCCTCAAAGAACTTAGACTCTAAAAGGAGAAGACAATATACATAGGAAAGTAGTGGCCAAGGAGAGATGTTTTGGTCTGAGGAAGTTATAGAAAAAGTAAGTTTGTTTATAAAGAAGCTAAACTATATGTAATTTCAAGGTTTAATAGTACTATTGATTTGATTACTGTTCTTAGAGAAAGAGGAGGAAATGGGGTAGGGGAGAAGGGAGAGGCGTGTTCAAGGCTACAGAGAGATGGACTGTTTTATGACTAAATGACCTGTCAAGGTAACATCTGGCACCTGGGGCTAACAGATACAGTGACCTAATTGGGCTAGTTTGTACTTACTCAGTGATTAATCAACTGTATTGGGCCCTAGGCCTAGAGCTCCTAAGGTAAGTGGATTAACTTCCCCAGGGACAAGGGGCATGGACGTCTGAGGTCCAGGCCCAATGTAGAGCCTGCTGGTCCAGATGGGGAGAATCAGGACAACAGAGGCACTCTGATGGGAGGGTGGTCTGGGTAGATGTCTGGATAGCTGGATAGGATATGAAGGAGAAGGATGGTTTGTTTGTAACACCTCATGTAAATTATTTCAAACATCTTTGAGTGACCTTGGGTTATCAGAGGCTATTCTATTGAATGAGAAGCTTTGGCAGGTTCCACTAAAGTGAGAGAAATCTTAAAGTATGGTTCCAGGGAATGTCTGAAATCTCCAGTCCTGAGGACCAGTGAGTGGAAGGGATCAATGCCTGGTTGGTCATAGGGCAGTGAATTCCTTTGGCCATAGCAGCTATTAAAGGAAATGTGTTAACATGTCACTTACAATCTGTATAGGTGAAGAGAGTGAGCACATTCATGAAACCAAAAAGTCCTGGAAATATTGAAGAAGTATCTGTACTGTGTCTACTCTTCTGCTCTATAGGTCTCATGAAGGCTGGGACCAGGTACTTACTCATCACATAGGACCAAACATATGTGTGCACATGTATCTATAAATATGTACATATATTATATATACATATGCATGTGTACAATATATGTGTATGTATATATATATATATATATAGAGAGAGAGAGAGAGAGAGTGAGATTACACAATATTCAGAAATGTTTCTGAATATTGAAGTATGAACATTTGTAGACAATTAGCTGGAGTCAGTTGGTATAATAATTAGGAATAAGACTCTTACCCTGACCTTGCCATTAAACTGTGACCTTAAACTGGTCATGTTATCTTTGTTTCTGGAGCAGTGGAGAGAGGGCTGGGCCTGACATAAGGAAAAATCATCTCCCTGAGTTTAAACATGGTCTCAGATGCCTACTAGCCACATGACCCTGGGCAAGTCACTTCACCCTGTTTGACTCAGTTTCCTCATCTGTCAGATGAGCTGGAGAAGGAAATGGCAAACTACTCCAGTACTTTTGCCAAGAAAATCCCAAATGGGGTCACGAAGAGTCAGATACAACTAAAATGACTGAACAACAAAACAGAAATCTTTGTACCACAGCCTTTTTATCCATAAAGGGAGACAAAAAGTAAGAATTTAACTTAGGGCTCTATTCAAGCAATAGCTTTAAAAATAACAGCTAGAATTTTGCAAAGAACTTTACAAATATTATCTTACTTGATCCCTACAGCAACATTGAAAAGGAAGTGTTGTCATTAAACCCACTTTATAGGTGAGAAAACTGAGGCAGCAGGAGGTAAAGTGAGAGAATCAGGCTAGCACAACTAGCAAGCTTCTGAGTCCAGTTTTGGATCCAGGTCACCCTAACTCCAAGTCCAGCGCTCCGTCCGCCGCACCACTTAGATTCCTTTATAATAAAGCTTCTGAAATGGCATCCCTCACCGTCACATCCCAGCTCATGGTCATACAGATTCAGACAAACTGTCTTTGCAGACGGGAAGAAAAAGAAGGATGTCTTCGATTTCACTGACTTCTAAGTGAAATTTAGCATTTTCTTCCTTAGTTATGGCAACAAACCATGATCCACAAGAGGGGTTCATGAGAAGACTTCAGTAGCCTGTTAACAAAGGGGTCCATGATGCAAAACAGGTTAAGGATTTCTGGCCTATACGCCCCTTATCCAGGTCCTGTAACAGGACTTCAATTCAAGCCCCTACATTGCTAAGTGCATAGTCTTGGTCAAATCACTTACCCATACTTGGTGGAGCAGTGGATAGAGTGTTGGGCCTGGAGTCAGGAGGACCTGAATTCAAATCTGGCCTAAGACACTTACTAGCTGTGTGACTCTGAGCAAGCCACTTAACCCTGTTTGCCTCAGTTTCCTCATCTGTAAAATAAGCATTATAATAGCAATGACCTCCCAGAGCGTTTGTGAGGTTCAAAAGAGATAATCTTTGCAGGGCACTGTAGGAATGCTGGTTTTTCCTCAACCTTACCTTTCTCATCTGTAAAGTGTGGGTAAGAGTGTGTATGTCACTCATTTGGGCCAGGGCATTGGGAAGAGAACATCTTATGAATGATATAGTGTTATATAAACATGAGCTGCATTTATATATGACTATTGACCTTAACCATCATCAGCGGGACTTTGGCTATTCATACATAGAAGTAACTTACACGTGTCACATATTAGTGATGGCCTATTTTTAGCTTAGCAATGGGGTGAAACTGAGACCACATTTAGAAGCACAGTTGTGACCTCCAAAATCCAAAGAAGCCAGACAAGTGCGACCTCCCAGAAGGTCATGACCCCAAAAGGTCAATTAACATTTGCTCCCCAAGGAAGAAAATCTGATGGAATTTAAATACCATGGGACCAGTGTGCAAAAAAAAAAGCCTGTGGCCTTGGCTTGTCCATAGCCCCTTACATATGCCCAGTAAACCATGAAGTAGGCTAAGTCACTGGAGAGGATAAGTTTGGGGAAAACAGGTGGTAGGTACTAGTTCTGAAGGATGAACCAGAGTGTTGCTGACAGATGGCGCTAGACCTGGCAATGTATTTGTTTTTTACAATACAGAGTTTGTTCACAGTGAATATATGTGAATTTAAAAATAAAAGAAGAGCTGTCTTTCCATATAGCAATTACAAAATCCAAAAAGTCAGTAATAGGAAGGGAAATCTCATTCCAAATAACAACAAGATGTTTAACTTATATGGTGATCAATTTAACAAAGCACACAAAACGCTCATACGGTTTTGATTACAAACTATTCCTTAAAGAAATAAAGAATAATTTAAATAGCTGGAAGAATAATTAATGCTCATGACTGAGCTGAGCCAATATAATAAAGTTATAATGCTACCTGAAGTTAACTTATTTTTAATTACTTTTGCTTTGATTTAATTTAATTACTTTTCACCCTACACCAGTCAAATTTTCAAAAGGTTGATTTTTAGAACTTGATAAAATAATAACAAAACCCATGTGGAAAAATGAAAGATTTAGACTATCAAGGAAAATTACGGAAAGAAGTAGGCACAAAGGAGGCACTTTCAGATATTAAATTATATCGTAAAGCAGTAGCCATCAAAACCATGATAAAAAACATCTTGTATTGGTTAAAAATGAGGTATCTCAATGACAGAATAGATGAGAGAAGCAGAAATGGAACTCAATTCCCTAGTGTTAAATAAAATAATTTACTTAAGAAGGATTCCACATTTGATAAACATTTCTAAGAAAACTGGAAAGCTGTCCGGCAGAAATTAGGCCTAAACCAACACATTATACCATATTCCAGAATACACCCTAAATGGATATACGACCTTAAGATAAAAAACCCCAACTATGAAATACTAGAAGAAAAGCAGATCATGTACCTCTCACAGCTATTGGTAGGAGATGCATTCTTTTTTGGGGGGGGAGGGAGGGAGGAAGGCAGGGTAATTGGCTGTTAAGTGACTTGCCCAAGGGCACATGGCTAGTAAGTGCTAAGTGTCTGAGGTCAGATTTGAACTCAGGTCCTCCTGACTCCAGGACCAGTGCTCTATCACTGCGAGACCTAGCTACCCCCAAGGAGATGCATTCTTAACCAAATAAGGAATAGAGGCAATAGTCAGAGATAAAATAGATAAGCTTAATTACATGAAACTGCAGAAAAACTTCTTCACAGACAAAATTATTGCCTCTGGAATAAGAAGGGTAAAAGTTAAAGAAAAAAAAAGTCTTTGCATTAAATCTTTCTTTTAAGGGTTTGATATCCAAGAAAAAAAACAATTTATTTAATAGAGATGCATATATATCATACTCATGCACGTACACTGTCCAACAGCTAAGCACTTTTTTGATAGCAAAGAAATGGAATAGATGTGGAAACAGAATGGAAAGACGGGCATAGATGCCCATCAATTGATGAATGCCTAAACAAATTGTGGCACATGAATGTAATAGAATATCAGCATTTTGTAAGAAATAATGAATGTGAAGAATACAGAGGAATATAGAAAGATTTATGTGAACAGATGCAAAGTGAATAAAGCAGAGCTCTGAAAACAACATATATAGTGATTATGGCAATGTACATGGGAAAAAAAACCATATACAAAAAAAATCAAAAATTAATGGTCCATAGTTTTTTGAGGACAGCTAGGTGGCACAGTGGCTAGGATACTGGCCCTGAAGTCAGGAAGACTCATCTTCCTGAGTTCAAGTCTGACGTCAGACACTTCCTAGCTGTGTGACCTTGGTCAAGTCACTTAACTCTGTTTGCCTCAGTTTCCTCATCTGTCAAATGAGCTGGAGAAGGAAATGGCAAATATCTCTCCAACATCTCTGCCAAGAGAAACCCAAATGGGATCTTGAAAGAGTCAGACGTGACTGAAATCACTGAACAACAATTTCACTAAGTAACTTTGGAGAAAACTGTTTCAGCTGAGTGATGAAGTCAGAAGTCACATTACAAAGGGATAAGAAATGAATGAGAAGAAAGGAAGTGGAAGCAATAAGCATAGGCAAAAAATAATTTTTTTTCTAGGAAATTGGCTGTGAGAGTAGAGATAAAAGAAGCTAGTTTGAGGGAATGGTAGGGTTTAGCAAAGATTTTCATTAAGAAAGGGGGAAATGGGGGTGGTTTGTAGAAAGCAGGGAAGGAACCTGTACATGAAATGGGACAAGATTACATAAAGAAGACTCAAGTGGGGGATAGAGTAGGAGATAGAAAGGATGTGATTAAGGGTATTATACATTTAGAAAGGTTTGATTTGGTCTTAATATTGAAAGGCCACACCTTCAAATACTGTAATTAGGAATTGAGGATACAAACTTCAGCTTATTTCTTAACACAAGACATAAAAACCTGCCATTATAACTAAGTCCAACAGTTGGAATTGATTCCTAAGCATCAGGGAAGGACCATCCATTGCTACATGGTAATAGGATATGGAACTGAAAGGAAATTTAGAGATAATTTAGTCCAACACTACATTAAAATAATTATTTTTATATCACCTTCAATGCCCAATATGTCCACCCCTCATTCCCACTTGAAAAGTGATTCATTAAAACAAGCGGTTTGGTTTGGTTTGGTTCATACTGGAAGAAGATCAAAATGGCATCACTGTGTTGGCATCAAGGTTCATTGTGTGCAACTATGGTTCATTAGACCCATCACAAGCTTGGGAGGCTGTGCCACAGGTTGGTCACGGATGGACCTCATAAACGTTTGGAGTGGAGATGTCTCTAAATTTACACATCTCAGTTTCTTTTGAGCTACTGCAGCTCTGTTTTGCTCATAGAACCTTCTTTGACGTGGGCACAAATAATAAGAAAGATGAGGGAAAGCAGTTAGGCAAAACTAGCCATCTTTCTTTCTTTCTTTCTTTCTTTCTTTCTTTCTTTCTTTCTTTCTTTCTTTCTTTCTTTCTTTCTCTTTTTCTCTCCCTGTCTCCTTCTTTTCTTCTCTTTCCAATTTTCTCTTTCTTTCTTTTTCTTCCTTCCTTCGTTCCTTCCTTCCTTCCTTCCTTCCTTCCTTCTTTTCTTCTCTCTCTTTCTTCTCTACCCCATCTCTCTCTCCCTTTCTACCCCCTCCTTCTCTCTAGTTCTACATCTCTGGGGTGTCACAATCATTTCAGGATCAAAATCTGGGTCCCATTTACTCCACTAGGTTCATGGTGATCATCTAGTCCAATCCTCTCATTTTTCAGTTGGGGAAACTGAGGTCTGGTGAATTTTAAGCGACTAACCCAAGGTTATACAGGTACTAAATGTCAGATATAAAGTTTGAATCCAGATCCTCTAACCCCCAAGCCAGTCTTCTGAGGTATTACATTGAAGGCAGGAAAGAAAGTAACAGAGTCTTTCCATTAATATTTTGGAAGGTGGTGGTTATATTTGCATTTTTCAGGGAAGAGAGGGTAAGGGGTGGCTGGGTAGGGGGAGAATAAATCTACTTATGTTCTCATCTATGGTTTTTCTTTTTATCATGACCTTGAATTGAGAGAATCTATTGGGAATAATCAGAAATATCTTTTTAATCTTATTCTGCCAACATCAAAGACCCCCCCCCATTCTCCCCCATTCTTTGAATCATAAAAACTGTATTTAGCACAAATTAGGGAAAGTTGGGAGTGAGACAGACAGGGTTTGGGGGAAGGGAAGGAAACATGGATCCAGGACAATGCCATTTTGTTTGTATATGAGAGTAAAAATACCCCGACTCTGCTCCAGAGCCCATTAGAACTCTGAGGAGTCAGCAATTTACTCCCTCATAGCAGTGAGACTAATTAGCACTGGGTTAACTCCCATTGTGAGGGCGCTGGCTTCACATCAGAGGGTAAAAAAGTGAGCCACGCTTCCTAATGGCTGCTCTACTCAGGAAGTTTGGGACATGTGTCATGGCGAGGGACTAACGGGGCCGGCAGCAAAACCTGGCAGTGGAGACAGCCATTCGCTAGCAGGGACCTTGTCTCTCCCCCAGCCCCCGCCTCGCTTTACACTTTATCAATTTCCTCTTTGCTTGGATGCAAACAAAGGTCTGGCCCCTACCTGAAGGCCAGGGGGAGACAGCTTTACACAGGATATTCCCAGCATTTTCAATATTTCCTCTTCAGGAACGTTTCAAGCGTCTGACTGACATGTCCTAGCGAAAGTGCTTGTGATCTCCCCTGGGACTGCTGGGGCCATGAAACTCCAAAACATAATAATAACAAAGCCATAAATTCTGACCTGCCGTACTGTACAACTTGAATAACACCTCCCCAGCTGTGGCCTGTGTGCCCTGGCCCTGTGAAGATGGCAAAGCCCGGGGAGAAAGTTCACCGTGTATTTGTCACATTGAGAGGGGCCAGGAACTTTTAATAAGAGAAAAGCAGGCCAGATTCTGAGCTATAGAATGTTCAGTGATGTTTTCATCATGTTGTGATTTACTGCTTTTTTTTCTTTCTTTCTTTCTTTCTTTCTTTCTTTCTTTCTTTCTTTCTTTCTTTCTTTCTTTCTTTCTTTCTTTCTTTCTTTCTTTCTTTCTTTCTTTCTTTCTTTCTTTCTTTCTTTCTCCCTTTCTCCCTTTCTTCCCTC
>JAQQSW010016750.1:0-11607 GCA_028646575.1 Pseudocheirus occidentalis | reverse complement strand
TATTTGGTTTTCAAAATCCTTCTTAAGCTGATATATGGCTTGTAGGCAGTCTTCATGTTTCTTGGAAGCTTTTGGTATGGGAGTTCTGACTGTGTTGTCTTCCTCCCATTCCATGTTTTGGTCCTTTTTGTCCCCCAAAAAGGATTCTAAAATTCAGTTGTTGTTCTTACTTTGCTTCCTCTTCCTGCTCATATTGCCAGTGAATTACTTGTCTTTTTAGCTCTGTGGAACTTTGCTTCCAGAGGGGAAAGCTCTGGGTTTTTGTAGCTGCCAGAGCTATTAGGAGGCTGGTGAAGCCTCCACCAGCTTTGGCTCACTGAAAACGCACCCCAGGACTACCACCCAAGACCACAATCCTGATCCAGGTCACTCAACAAAAGAGTACTTAGCCTCTGAATGATCACTTGGCCCCCCTGTAGTCTGTAGGCCAAGAGATCTGAAGCAGCTACATGGAGGTGGCTGCAGGGCCACCACTTCTGCCAATTCCTTGCTCTCAAGGCAGTTTGGCCAGACCATTTTTCTCCCCCAAATTTAGCTGAGTTCCACTAACCTTTCACTTAGTCCTTATTTTTTCTGGTTTGATAATTCTGGAAACCACCACAGCTGCCTCTGATCCATTCTCCTGAAGGCTCCAGCTGCAGCTTGTCCTGCTCTCCCCAAGGCCAAGCTGCAGTTTCAGGCTGGACTGGTTTCAGCTCCCAGCACTGAGATGAGCTCCACCTGTCGAGCTGCCTTCAGAAGGAGGTGTATTTTTTTGAGTTTTGGAATCCTAAAATTTGTTTAGAGTCATATTTTATGGGTGTTAGAGGTGGCTATGTGCAAGCTGCAGCATTTTCCTGCTTCTACACTACCATCTTGGCTCTGTCCCTTTCCCCCTGCTTCTATTTCTTTAAGATTTTTCAAAGGAATACTAAAGACTCGTACTATTACTGTCTTACCATCTACGTCATTTTGCAATTCAACTGATTTTTCCTTTATAAATTTAGATATTGTATCAATTTGTCCATGAGTTTAGTATTAATATTGATTTAAGAATAGCATAACTTCACTGTTCAGCAGCTATTGATATTGTTGACTTTTACTTTGTACTCTGATACAATGACTCTAATTCCTTGAGGGTCACCTGTCCCAGCTTCCTGTTTGATTCTATATGTCTTTGCTTTCTAGATATACTTTGTGTAAGCAACGCATTCTGGATTTTTGTTTTCTTATCTCTTCTCTCACTCTCTCGTTTTATTAGATTATTTAATCCATTCCTATTTATTGTTGCAAGAGAGAGGTTTATGTTTTCTTCAATTTAGAACTCTAATGTTGCTTTAAAAAATGTTTTCCTTTTCTTTTAGGCTGATCCCTATAAGTCACTTTTGCTTAAACTATTTTGATGTAACACTATTGCCACAGGCTGCCTCCACACAAATACCTTCCTCCTCATTTGTCAACACTTTCTTTAATTTGAAGACTATTCATGTTCTTGATTTCTTTCTTTGTCATCTATATTCCCTTCCCCACCCCCCTTCAGTTAAGTGGCAAATTGGAAAAAAACAACAACACAAAAACATGTCTCCTGTCCCTCTACTCATCTTTTGTGTGTAAACTGACAGGTTTTTTTCAAGGAAATTTTCTCTGGACTCTCAGCTAATTCTCATCCCTTCCAGTCTATGATAAATGTTTATTTCTGATATGTGTTCCACATCTTTATTGTTCCTTCTTTAATCTCTTTGAGTTCTTCATAGAGTTAACAAATCTGTAGTACCAAGTCTGAACTCCTTCTTTTAACCAATTTCTATTCTATTGTTTTTACAGATTTTGCCCTGTGTCTTCTGTGGTATCTCATGCTAAATATTATCCTTTGCATAGGTATGTGATCTAATTCTTTCCCCTCACTTCCTACACCTCCATTAATAATTCTGCTTTCCACTGGCCATACCTTCTCATCTCTGTACCCATTTCATCACCATATTGGGTGCCAGCTATGCTTGGAAACCTCTATTTTCCTTCTGAGACAGAATTCTATCCCCATAAGTCTAACACATCTAAAATGAAAGCCAAATGAAAATCACAAACCTTTCATATAATGAATGACAAAACAGCTACTTCAAGGGAAGTGATTGAAACTCTTAGTTTCTCGATGAAATTAGAAAGTGATGGGGCCAGACAAGATCTATAATTATTGACTCAAATGTTTCACAACTGTTCATGAATTACCTGCTCAGCATATTAACAGCTTCTTCTCAGATGCAAAGTCTAATTCTATCCTTAACAGGAGGCATAATACATTTATTACCAAAGGATTGGAAAACACCAGTGGAGAGCCTATCAAATAAAGGTCAAGTACTTACATTTAAACAAAGCAGTCACAGTTTGCATTGCTTTGTTTTAGATCTACAAACACACACCTGAATAATATATTGTCTTAGGATCAAAAAAAGGTGTGTCAGAATGTTCCAGGAGGTAAGAAAGCAGTTTAGTACTGATTAAGCAGTTAGTGAATTTTCTCTAATCCAGGAGTTCTTAACTTGGGATCTGAGAATTTACTTTTTAAATTTTATTTTTAGTTTGTGGAATAAAACAAACATTTCCATTATAAAAAAAGATGATTGTACATGAAACTACAAATCTACAGAAATATTCTAATTTCTAACAGAAACTACAAATATACAGAAATAAACACACACACAATGATTAAGAATTCACCTAATCCTTCAATACCCAACTCAGATATCTTATTTTTTTCCTAATCCCCCAGCAGAAACTGGTCTTACTTTCTTTAAATTTCTTTTAGATATGTTGCCTAGCATTCCCCTTCCTCCATCACATTCAGCCAATTAGTCAATAAGTATTTATTAAACACCTGTTATGTGCCACACACCTGTGCTAAGTGCTAAGGATATAAGAATTCACAATCTAATGGGAGAAGACAACATGCAAACATCAATGTATGGACAAGCCATTTACAGGTTCAATATGAAATAATCAATAGAACAAAAGCACTGGAAATAAGAGGGATTGGCAAAGACTTCCTGTGGAAGGGGGGATTTTAGCTGGGGCTTGAAGGAAGCCAGGATGCAGAGACAAGGAAGGAATGCATTCCAGCCAGACACAAGAGGCAGTTAGTGGAAATGCTCAGAGTATTTATTTACTTCCTTCAAGCAAAAGCTCCTTGACCCCAGAAACCAGAGCTATAACTATTTCAAGTGGACCAGATCTCTGTCCCTAAATTGGGGCACCAATAATTTAGAGGATGCTGTAAGTACTCCCAATCCTTCAACTAAAGGAATAACAGCTAATCCATCTCATTGGCAAGGGAAAATTTCACATTTCTCTCCTTCATATATTTAATTTTCTAGTAAAATCACGCCATTTAATGCACAGTAAATCTCCTATGACTGAAATGAACATTTCTTTCTTCCTCTGGCCCCCTCTTACTGAGATCCTTCTTTTTCTTCCAGGACCATTTTAGTTCATGAGAACCTCGTCTTCTTCCTCTTCCTCCTTTTCCTTCTTCTCTTCTTCCTTCCCTTTATTTTCTTCTTTCTCCTTTTTGTTCTTCTTTGCAGCTCTACCCGTTGTGTAAACCTCTCTTCCACCCTTACTCCTGTGGCCTAGAGGTGTCCAGGTACCTCTATACCCATTGGATCAGTGTCCTACAGCTTTTCCTGAATTCAGATTATGCATCCTGCCCCTAACTGCTAAAATTGGTGATTCTGGTGGGAACAAGGTTTGGGTTTCTGTTGTTTGTGTTTTTTTGGTTTTGCTTTTTTAAAAAAATGAAATCCTCAATGTCCTGCACATAATGTTTTATTTAATTTATGGAATAAAACAAGCATTTCCATAACTAGTTTAATAAATAAAGGATGATTGCACATGAAACTGAAAACCTATCCTGCCCAACTTGCTATTCCTTTTAAATATATAATAAAGTTATCAAGTACATTTCTTTTTTCTTCCATTTTTTTCTTCTCCTCCCTCTTACCCTAGAGATGGCTACCATTAGACCCAAACAGGTGTGTGTTCATATATGTGTGTGTGTGCATATAAAATTATTCTATACATACTTTTATTTTTCAGTTCTTTCTTTGGATGGATGCAGATAGCATCTTTCTTCGCATGTCCTTTATAGTTAATTTGGATACTTATCATAGTTTAATAATACTTAATAATAAGGTTTAATTATTAAAAGCCCATAATGTTTAATCCGTCCTTATTTAATTATATTTCTTAAACTGAATGAAGTAAGGAATGTCTGGGTTCAAAACAGGAAAAAGGAAGATTGACAGGAAGCCCAGCTAAGCCCTCCAAATCCAGGATAGTGGAGCCTGAAAAAAACCAGAACAATGGTAACAGCAAGGCAATCTTCCAAAATAATGAGCAGAACTTTTGAAAGAAATCAATGAATAATTTGAATAAACCAATACTGCTTATTGGTATTTTACCATAGGCCAGGAGCTGCCCTTCCTTTTCTTTAAGCGTCTCCCCTCCCCACCCCCAAAGGCTACCTCTCTAAGCTGCTTTTACAATGCAGTTGGCTCAAAATACCGAGGATTCTAGGATGACAGCTTTTAAAACTAGAAATACTGTAGTAATGTGGAGTGCTGGAGTGAGAGTCAGAGAAACTGAGTTTAAATATTCACTCTGCCATTTAACTACCTGTGTGTCCTCAAGCAAGTCTCTTAACTTCTTTGGGACAAAATTCCTTCATCAGTAAAATAAGACTAGATTATATGACCTCTGGAATCCCTTCCAGCCTTGAATCTATGGCCTATAATCCTAAAGGATCTTAAGACCAACTGATCTAATCACTTCATTTTGGTTGATGGTTGGTTGTTGTCCTTGGTGCTCAAAGAGGACCAGAATGGCATTACTATATCAGTTTCAAGGTACAGTGTATTTGAGTGTGACTGATCAGATCAATATGAGATCAGAAGGTTCTAAAACAGGTCAAACACAAATAGTCCTTGTGTTCATTTGGAGTGAAGATGTCTCGAAATTCACATGTTTCACATTTCTTTTGAGCTACTGAAATTCTGCTTTGCTTATAGAGAACAAAGCCATCTTTGATTTGGTCTCATCATGCTGGGCAATCTTGTCTCCCATGTCTCACAATCCATCATTTTATGGTTGAGGTAACTGAGGTCCAAAAAAATGAAGGGCTATAAGTAACTGAGTCAGAATCTGAATCCAAGTTCAGTGACTCCAAATAAAAGGCTACAAACTGTTTACAAACCCCCTAACTATTTTTCCTTGAGATAAATGGTTATTTCTCTCTGATATTTAACAACTAATTGAATTAGGAACAAGGTTTTTCCCCCTTTTCTACTTCCTCATTTAGAAATCAGCCCCTGTAGGTTATTCAGGCAGACTTCAAAGTGCAGGGCTGATTCGAAGAGCAAGAACTGAGAACTGTTCAAAAGATAAAGTTAGATGAATTGATGGATTCCAGATTCATTGTGCTTTGTCAGACACCTGTCTACTCCAGGTCTAGAGCAGAAGCAGATTCCCTCTTTGATATGGATATTGATAAGTCTCTTTGACCGAGACTGAGTGCTCAGTGTCACGTACCCCAAACCCTCCTAAGAATAAGCCCTTCTCTCATTACAATATTCGTTCTCTCTTATCACTTGTTAATGAGTCAGAATTGACTGCCATCCTCAGGAATATCCACACTTCCAAGGACATTAAGTGGGTTCCATTAGGGGTCTTTTGCATTCAAGAGAGGCAGTGATCCTTTTATTAATAACCTACTAGCATATGTAAAATGATTAATTACCCAGAAACTACATCTCTTGAACTTTTTAAATGTCACATCATAATTATCATAATTAATGTATCATATTAATGTATTGTGACCTTTGGATTCATAGTTCTTTTCTTTTTCTTCTTTTAAATATATAAAGATAAAAATAGAATAGACCAGTCATTAAAAAATAAAGGGGGGAATAACAACACTATGGGGAGGAATAAAAACAGACATTTGTATAGTGTCTTACAGTTTTAAAAGGGTTGTTACACATTTATTTATTAGCATTGACTCCTCTAAACAAAACGTCATGAGTAAGATACTATAGATATTATCATCTTCATTTTGCAAATGAGGAAATTAAGGCTCAAAGAGTTTAAATGACTTGTTTTTGGTCTCCTATCTTTTGTTGTTCCTGTTCAGTTGTTCCTTGGTGTCCTGCTCTAATAAGTGCCAAAGGCAGAATTCTTTTTTTCATCAGTTTATTCACCAAACACTTATTATCTACCTACTGCTTTCAGAGCACAATAATAAACACTGGGGCAGATACAAAATTTAGATCCGATTCAGTCCCTGCCTGCTTACTTCATTATTTCACAGAACTGTGATTTCATCAGAATAAGTGATTTCTGGTGCAAGCTATTATGGTTCCATAACTTGAGATGATCTTCAAGAGTTACTGTGGCTGAAACAGTCATCTCCCTGAACCTAATCTTGCAATAAATCTTCCCAGCCTAACTAGGCTTGTCCTTGGGCAATGTGCATCTATTGGTGGGTGAATCACTTGATCCAAGCAATAATTTTGCAGTTGTTTCATTTTATGACAAGTGATGGTCTTGCATGTCATTCTATTGACACTAGTCTGATTCAGAAGATTAACCTTGACCAGATGAACCCAGATTGTATTGGTTTTCCCACCTCTAGTCAGTTCTCTTTCAATTGAGCCCTGGATTTCACGCTTTTTCTGTATATTTTGGTGCTCTCTTTTGTTTTATTCTTAATTCTATGGTTTTAAGTAATGGGCATCACTCCAAAGGATCATGCAAAATTGTAGCTCTCAAAGAATATGTTTCTAAGACTGTTAGAGATGTTGCAGCAACTGTTGTGTGAAGTCAAGAATTTCAAATGTTGTTTAAGCCAACAATGAAATGGGATCAGTTGGGGGCAGTCTATAGATTGGTGTAGGGGTCTCAAAGTTGGAAGAATAGCAAGAAGGTCAGGTTGTTGGTATGTTTGTTTTTAGGTGCTGTTTCTATGAATTAAAAAAGACTAATCCAGCAGGTAGGTGGAACAGTGAATAGAGTACTGGCCCTAAAGTCAAGAGGACCTGAGTTCAAATATGACCTCAGACACTTAACAGTCACTAGCCATGTGACCTTGGGCAAGTCACTTAACCCCAATTGCCCTGCCTCCAAAAAAAAAAAGACTAATTATGGGCAAGACAATACAAACACTAGAGTCCTGAAGAGTGAGGAAAGGAGTTTTTACTGATGAAAACTGTTCATTTAAGGCTATATAAATATGTGTCAAAAGTCCAAGTAAGCCTGTAAGATCTAGACATTTTCATCAAATTGTGAAACAGGTGGCCTCAAAAATGTTAGGATTTTGTATAACTTCATATGTAAAAATATTTTGTATTTCTTGCTTTCTCAGTGAGCTGGGGAGGGGTGGAGAAAAGAAGAGAATTTGGAACTTAAAATAAAATTTAAAAATAAGAAAAAAGGGAAATTAAAAAAATTTTCATTGGGTTTAGAAGTTTTATCTCAATTGGAGAACTGATGACCTCTGAAAAATATGCAACAGTAACTACTCTGGTTCCCATTGCCTGAAGACCAGGTAAATTATATTTCACCTCTCCCTGGAGTTCTCTGTAATCTTAAGGGAATTTGGTGGTGTCTAAGCCCCCAATAACAAACATCCACACACACACGGTAGTCACATACATACATACAACCCACATACATACAACTTCAATCTCTGAGGAAGGAAGTGGAATTAGGGTCATGGCTTAGCCCAGTTCTTATATACCACAGATCTACCAAGTTCCAAATCCAAAGCTTCCATGGGCTCACATTCTGATACGCTGGCTTCTCAAGGCTTCCTTGTTGGATTAGCAGCAGCATCTAGTTTGGAATCCTGCCTTCAGGCTTGCCATGGCTCAAGCTCCCTGGTCCAGAGATTCCATTTCTAGAACTGAAAAGTCTAGAACTGAATAGGACAAAATGAACCTGACCAAGAACCACCCCCTTCTCCCAGCCTCATTCTCAGGTCCACAAAGCCTAAGAGAAGGTGTACCTTCCCCACACACAGTTTGATCCATGGGGCTCATGTTATGGGTGTCCTTCACCCTTCTAAATGACCCCAAAAGAGAGTGAGACTGTCCCAGGCAGTTTGTTCCTGCTACATAACCAATTGAAAAGGCTGTTCTTACCCAAATGGTAGAGGCATGCAGAATGTCTTCTCCCAGAAGCAAGATCTCTGGTGTCTCCTACATGGATGCCTCTGTCTTAGGTGATCTTTGTTGCATCAAAGTCTTGCCATAGTCACAATAAGAACAAACATTTCTATTAGTGCTTTAAAGTTTGCATCAGCCCTTCACATGTCATGTCACTGGGTCCTCCTAAGAACTCTCATCCCCACTTTAAAAAGGAAGAAGCTGAGGTTGAATCTGTTCATGACTTGCTCATGGTGAAACAGGTAGACAGGATTTGACCTAAGATTATAGCAGTCTATCCCTTGCATCACCTAGCTTCCTCATAAATATGTTTAGGAGTGGGATTGTTCTGGAAATAAAGAAACGGCTGATTGGAAATCAAATAGTACAGCGTGACTTTGCATTTTGCTGCATGTCACAAATGATTAAGAAAATTGTCCAAGGGAAGGGAAAAGCACGCTTCAATGAACTGGGAACTTGGCCTGATTTAAACTCTATTGAAAACCTATGAGGTAGAATAATGGGTAGACTTGAGAAAATGGTCATTTTTCAAAGGTGCACTTAGCCTCCAACATCCCTAAAGATGCAGTTTCATGATGAAAAATTAAAGAATGTACATCCAAAACTTGTTAATTCAATTCCAAGTCATGTAAAAACACATGACTGTGTCAAAAGGACATAAATTTAAAGTTTTTTAAGATGTAAAAAGTTGTTGTGTTTATTGTATATTGATAAATTTGATTATTTCACTGTACCCCACATAATTCAAATGAAACTGTGTTTCGATGCCTGGTCCAATATTCAATGTCTGTCCAATTTTTTCATAGGTTAAGATTAGTGAGCATAAGCTTTGAGAGCTCAATGTCCCCCTCATGATATGAAAGGTTTTTAATGGAAATGACTTTGAGTTTTTAAGGTTATGCCCTCATAACACCCTTCCCCTCCCCTTTGTTTTTGGAGCAAAATTGGTGGTTACTACATTTAAATAACCCAGTTGGTAGGTCATGGTAAATTTACCCAAAACATAGTAAAGATGCTGTTTTTCCTCTATTGGAGAAATTCTAAAAATCCCTCTCAAACTGACCTTTTTGCATTGAAAATATAATATTCGGGGTCCTAGTCTGTAAGCCAAAGAAACACTAAGGAAAAAGTTGCCCTTGGTGCCTAATGTTAAGGGATAAACTTTAAAGGTCAAATCAAATCAAGTCAGCAAGGATTTAATGAGCAACTACCATATACAAGACATAGTGTTTAGCGCTGGGGATACTAAAAAAAAAAAATGAAGAAGAAGAAGAAAGTGACGCAAAATAGTTCTCCCTGTCAAGGAGCTCACGGTCTTGGGGAGGAAACATGTGCCAATAGCTAGGTATAAACAAGATTTCCTTTCCTGTCCAAATGCTTCCACTTCCTAGTCCAAAAGCAGACTCAGAATGGATCATTTTATAGCACTATGTCATGAGGCTGAGAAGTGAAGTGGAAAGGGGAATTCCAATGTTATTATGACAAGAGATTTTCCTGGATCTCACCTTCACCATCCACTATTTCTCCTGATGTAGAGCATACTTTAGAATTAAAAGGAGCCCTAGTAAGAATCTCTCATCAAAATGCGAGTGAAGGGACCTGTGATGCACAAGTTATGTCTGAGTGTGGTGACTTATTATACAGCATCTGACTCGCTAGCAAAGTTCTTACAGTTGAATGTATCAGGAGGAAGAGTGGGGGATGGGAGAGGAAATAAGCTTTTATTTAGCACTTGTTTTTACAAATACTGTCTTATTTGATCTTCTCAACAATCCAGTTAAGGTAGGTGCTGTTATTATCCCCACTTTGCAGTTGAGGAAACTGAGGCAGACCGATGTTAAAGGTTTGTGTCCTGCCACATATTAAGGTTAAGACAATTATCCAAGTAATGGAGATAAGCATACTTCAGTGACCTGGGGACTTGGCCTGATTTCAACCCTATTGAAAACCCAGGAGCTAAAATAATGGGTAGATCTGGGGAAATGGCCAAGGTTAAGTACATTGCCCCAGTCCCTACAGTCAGATTGGATTTGAATGTAGTAGGTCTTCCTGACTCTAGGCCCACTGATCCACGTGGAAACAGATACCTGCCTCATTGTGTTTTACCTTCCTAATCTTATATCCCTGCCATGCACGTAGTATGAGCTGTCTATAGTTTATCAAGTGCTGCTATAACATTACATAGATGGCTACTAGAACAGTCATTTTCCAATTATCTCATTCCTGCGTCATAATAATTGATATTTGAAGGGATACAGGATCCAACTGCCTTCCTCAGGCAATAGTAAACATTCAGCAACACTTGAGAACAAATGACATCATTTTTCATCTTCAGATCCCTGGCTCCAAGTGAGTTCATTGTATGTAGCAGGCACTTTGTGACCACACAAGTAAACTGAGTCTGGCTCCCCTAAACCAGAAGAAAAGGCTTTGCAGCTGGGTTCCCTGACTGGGAAACACTTCATTCACCTGCAGAGATACCTGACTTAGTCTAAATCTCCATCCTCCATCATTTGCCTGCTTTGTAAGGTTCTCCAGCCTGCTCCAAGGAGATTGCTCAAGGGCAGTTTTCAATTTCACACATTGGAGCAGGTACTATTCCAATGCTTTCCTCTACAAATCTGTAGGCAGCCTGCTTTCTGAAAGACACTTTGCTGGACTTTTGCTTGTTTTTAAATGGCTGTAACTTGGCTTCCTTTATGAGAGAAGCAGAAAGGGAAGTCCAGAAGCTCCTTGTAAAAATACCAAGTACTCAGAATGTTTTACTTTGGAGCAACTGGTATGCATAACATAGTTTGGGCTACAGGATTCAACAAAGCAGGCATTTAAGTAGGGCTACTGGCCCTACTTAAGGTGGAAAGGAAGTGGAATGATCAAATGTAGCTTTACCTAGCCCTAAGATTCTTAACATTATTTTATGTCCTAGATGCTTTTTTGAAAGTCTGGTGAAGCCTATACCCCTTTCTCAGAGTATTTCATAAAATAAAACATGTCAGATTACAAAGAATTCCAATTACATTGAAATACATTTATCAAATTAAAAAATAAGCAAGGGGACAGCTAAGTGGCACAGTGAATAGAACACCAGCCCCAGAGTCAGGAGGACCTGCTTTCAAATCCAGCTTCAGACACTTAATACTTACTAGCTGCATGATCTTGGGCAAATCACTTAATCCTAAATTCCCTGCCAAAAAGACAATAAACAAATAAGTAAATAAGCAAATCAATGAACCCTAGCTTAAGAATCCCTGATTTCCTAGACAAAGGGTGGCAAAAGAACATCAAAATATGACATCATTCTGTGGTTATCGCTACACTCAAAGCTATGGCCATTAGTAGTAAAACTGATCATTCAGAGAAAGTCACCTTAAAGTCTTCCAAAGTCTAAAATTCTCTATGAAGATGAGGGGGGGGG
>JAQQSW010016749.1:0-11607 GCA_028646575.1 Pseudocheirus occidentalis | reverse complement strand
GTGTGGAACTTTGTTGGAACTGTGATAACTCAAGAGCATGGTCCAGCTCCTGCCCCGTGAGCAAGAATCAGAGGAGGCGTGGTGGTTGCTTCCAGAGCTCCTAGCCTGCAGATTGTAGGGGAACAAAGCAACCATTCTGAGGGTAATAGCTCTTGCTTTAACCTGCTTAGATATGGATTATTGTCTTGTGTGGAGGTCTTGGGTTGTGTGGCCAGTGGACCAGAGCTTGTGGGGGCTTTAGAGAGGGCATCCAATTAAAGCTCCAGCAGCTGTGAAAACTTCAGTGATTTGGGACAAAGTTTTCCTCTCTGGAAGCATAGTTCTACTGTGGCAAAGAGTGGCAAAAGTCAAGTCATTGAGTGACAACACAAGCAAGCAAAGGAAGCAAAGCAAGCATGCAATCAGACCTTAGATTCCTTTTTTTAGGGACAAAAAGGATCAAAGCATGGAACTGTAGGAAGATAACAGTCAGATAAGATAAGATAAGATAGCAGAACTCCTGCATCAAAATTTTTCAATAAAAATATGAGCTGCTTACAGACCATGTTGGAGCTCAAGAAGGATTTTGAAAATCAAGTAAGAGAAGGGAAGGACAAATTGGGAAGATAAATGAGAATGATACAAGAAAATCATGTAAAGCAAGTCACCAACCTGAGTGAAGAAAATAACACCTTTCAAAATAGACTAACTCAAATGGTAAAAGAGGCTCAAAAAGCCAATGAGGAGAAAAATGCCTTAAAAAGTAGAATTTGCCAGGTGTAAAAGGAATTTCAAACTCTCACTGAAGAGAGTGATCCTTTCAGAATTAGATTGGAGAAAATAGAAGCCAATGAGAAATCAAGACACTATAAAACAGATCCAAACAAATGAAAAAATAAAAAGCAATGTAAAATATCTTGTTGGAAAAATAACTGACCTGGAAAATAGATCCAGGAGAGATAATTTAAAAATTATTGGACTACTTGAAAGCCACAATCAAAAAATGAACCTTGAAATCATCCTTCAAGAAATCCTCAATGAAAATTGCCCTAATATCCTAGAATCAGAGGAAAAAATAGAATTTGAAAGAATTCACCTATCATCTCTTGAAAAAGATCCCAAAAAGAAAACTCCTAGGAATGCTATTGCCAGGTTCCAGAATCTCCAGTTAAAGGAAAAAATATTACAAGCAGCCAAGAAGAAACAATTTGAATATTGTGGAAACACAATTAGGATAACACAAGATCTAACAGCTTCTACATTAAGGGACTGAAGGACTTGGAATATGGTATTCTAGAGGTCAAAGGAGCTAGGATTAAAACCAAGAATCACCTACCCAGAAAAAAGAAGTTTAATGTTTCAGGGGAAAATATGATCATTCAATGAAATAAAGGACTTTCAAGCATTCTTGATGAAAAAAAGAGTCTAATATGAAATTTGGCATTCAAATAGAGGAAGCAAGAGCAGCAGGAGAAGGTAAACAGGGAAAAGAAATCACAAGGAACTTATTAAAGTTGACCTATTTACATTCCTACATGGAAAAATGATAATTGTAACCTATGAAACTTTTCTCAGTATGAGGATAGTTGAAGGAAATATAAATATAAATATATACATATGTATACATACACACACACATATATATGTATTTATATAGGAGGGTATATGTGCATATAAATACATATGTGAATGTGTGTATATGTGTGTACATGTATACCTAGGCAGAGGGCACAGAATCAGTTGAATAGAAAGGGATGATATCTAAAAAATAAAATTAAGATGTGAGAGAGGAATATAATAAGAGGAGATAGGGAGAGACAGAATAGGGTAAATTATTTCGTATAAAAGAGATAAGAGAAAGCAGTTACAACGGAGAGGAAGAACAGGAAGACTAAAGGGAATGGGTCAACCTTAGTCTCATTGAATTTGGCTTAAGGATGGAACAACACATACACTAAATTGAGTATAGTACCCACAGGAAAGTAGGGGGGAAAAGGATAGAGGGAGGATGACAGATGGGATGACAGATTGGGGGAGTAGTTAGAAGGACACACTTTTGAAAAGGGATAGGGTTAAAGTAAAAAATAGAGCAAGTATGGGGCAGGATAGGATGGAGGGAAATAAAGTCAGTCTTCCACAATATATCCACTATGGAAATGTTTTGCATAACTACACATGTACAACCTATATTGAATTGCTTATCTTCCCAGGAAGGGTGGATGACAAGAGAAGAAGCAAAAGAATCTGGAATTCAAAGTTTTAAAATCAAATATTTAAAAATATCACTATTATTAATTTTTTTACATGCAACTGGGAAATAAAATATATAGGCACTGGAGTATGGAGATCCATGTTGCCCTACTGGAAAGTTGGAGGGGGAATGGTGAGGATATAGTAGAGAGCAGATTGGGGGAGGGCATATATATGGGATTGCTGTTTTTGGGTGATGGGTAGGGGAAAGATGGTGAGAAAATTTGTAACTCAAAATCTTGTGGAAATGAATGATGTAAACTAAAAATAAAGAATAAAAAGTTAATTTATGTTAAAAAAAAACCAACAATGTAGGTGCCTGACATCTGTCTGCCAGCCATGGACCCAAAATGTACCTGTGAGAATGGTGGCTCTTGCACCTGTGCAGGCTATTGCATTAGCAAATCATGCCAGTGTACCTCCTGCAAGAAGAGCTGGGGCTCAACAGGATGTGCCAAGTATGCCCAGGGCTGTGTCTGCAAAGCCACCCAAACCAGGCCTTGCAGCTGCTGCCAATAATGTCCTCACTTCCCTTTGCCTGTAAATAGAAGAATTTGTGCAGATCTGAATTTTCATATAGCATGGATGCATTTTCTACTGTTTTTCTATGAAATGTGTGAATTAAAATAAACTTGATAAATGCCATTAAAATACATAAAATAAATAAAAACAACATATAATAATGTAATAAATACAACATATCTTTTTCAAAACTAATTGTTTAATAAATAAATTTTTTAAAAAATTTGAGAGGCAAAAACTATGGCAAAATTCTCTTCTCGAATATTTTAATAGAAAGGTCAGGCACTCTATGTGTGCACAGAGAGGCAGAATTATATCAGTGTTGAATTTTTTCCCCATGAAGTAAAAATAAAATGAAAGATGAAAAGATGAAAAAACGGAAGAGACAACAATGTAATAGAGGTTCAAACACAGATATACATACATATATATATATATATATATATAAAGTATAAACATAAAAGTACGTGTATGTGCATGCACATGTGTGTGTGTGTGTGTGTAGTTTTATGTTTTATGGTGTAAAAGAATTGGAAACAAAGAGTGATCTAACAGTTTGTGGGTTTAGCTAAGCAAATTGTTATATCTGAATATGATGCAATATTATTGATTCACAATAATAATTTAGAGAAACTTTATGAGAAATGCATTAACTATTACAGAGTAAGGCAAGCAGAATCAAGAAAATGATTAACACAATTATTGGAATAATATAGAGAAACAACTCTACAAAAATTGAGAATTTTGTTCAATGTTGTGCTCAAACTATACTTCAAAAGAGTATCAATAAAGTGTGTCTCCTTCCATTCAGCAGAAATAGGAAAAGGGAATCCAAATAAAGTGGGAATTACTTTGTAGGAATGGACATACAGTTAGTTTAGTATTGGGAGTAACCTTAATATGTTTTGTGTAGGAAAATAACTAAAATTACATTTATAATACAGTTCTTTGACAAGCACAATGTCATTTATGAATAATTTACAGAGTAAAAAATACAAATATAAGATGGTCTTGTTAGCATTATTATGGCCTTTCAAAGGAAAGGGAATAGCTTGCATGATGTAACAGGTGGGGAAGGAAAAAACCAGTTTCTACCACTAAAAAAAGCCAACTAAATATTGTTGGACCAAAGTACTCATCTAAGTCCTGGGCAACATCCCAATGAACCAATATTCTTCAGAACTTCAGAATTGATTAGTGATCTTATCAATGAACATATTTCCCTTAACCATGCAAACTATATCAACCGTAGTTTATTATTAATACTTGTCATTCAATCTTGTGTAAGTTTTGCCCACATTTTCCAATAAAGCTTCTATGTGTGGTCCAGTCAGAATCCTTGGCCTTTTATTCTAGATATCTTGACATTGTATAGATAACAGTGAAGTACATGAAAAACTCATTATTTATCCTTTTCTCTTACACGTGTAAATAGTACACTTTTCTTTTTTATTATTGCATTTCTTTAATGAGGGAAGGTGAAGGGAATTTATTATTATCATCCAGGCTCAGTGCTAAACATTTTTACAAATATTATCTCATTTGAACAGCCTTATAAAGTAGATGCTATTATCCTATTTTGCAGTTGGAGGAAGTGAGGTAGAGAGAGGTTACATGATTTTCTCAAGTTCATAAAGTTATTAAATATTTGAGGATATGTTTGATCTCAGGTTTTTCTGATTCTAGAGCCTGTGTTCCAGCCACTCATCCCAAGCTGCCTCTAATGACATCAGTTCCCCCATGTAATTCCTTATACATATGTTCTAATATTTTCTGGCCCATTATGTTTCTCTATATTTCTTTTTTGGTGATTATAATTATTTTGATAGATAGATGATAGATAGATAGATAGATAGATAGATAGATAGATAGATAGATAGATAGATAGATAGATAGATAGATAGATAGATGGATGGATGGGTGGGTGGATGGATGGATGGATGGATGGGGAGAGAGAGAGAGAGAGAGAGAGAGAGAGAGAGAGAGAGAGAGAGAGAGAGAGAGAGAGAGTTTATACTTGAGGAAGAAACTGAACCACAAAGAAACAAAACTAAGATTGTTAAACACAACCTATAGAAAATATACAGAAACAAAGATAAAGCATTCATAAATTTCTGCAATTACAATTGTAGTCAATGTGGGAAATGTTTCCATTTATAATAACAGTGATACCCATGAAATCTTTTAGTAACAAATCTATGTGGATAGAAGATACATTTTGAGCCTCTATGCAAGCAATGTAATTTTATTATGATAGCCATTTAGCTCTTGATGTTTCTTTCCCATTTAGTAGATTTTGTTCAAATTGATGGAGTGATTTACCTGAACCATAATTCTTATTCATAAAGGGTGTAATCATGGCTCCATTGAAGCACTTGCTCATGATATTTGAGCTAGAATTTGTCCATACACTGCCACTGATTGCATGCTTTGGATTGTTCATAACGGACCTGAGATGAATGTCATTCCATTACCACAATCGGGGCACTTGCAGTTTTATTAATTAGTTGAATCTGTCACTTATGCAAAATATATTCTTCATCCTGATTTTTTTAATGACTGAATGGTTCAAATACATGGTTTTTTTTATCTACATTTCATTTTCCCTAAAAATTATACTTTTAAAAACATGAATATCTGTTATTACATTTTCTGAGCACTATCACTGTTGTACATCTTATATACATCTTATACAGCTTCTAAATTCTATCAGTGTTATGTTAAAAAGGCTTCCCTATTCATCAGCCTATACTCAGTTTCTAGAAATATCTTTGAAATAAATTCATGATCACATTCAGAAAGGCCTTACTTCATGTTATATATATTTGAAAAGAATTCTGTAATAAGGATTTTGTAAGTTTTTTTTTTTCTAAATATGATTTATGCTTTTAGGTACTTTAGATCTCTATGATAACCTTTTCCTGTTCCCCAAAGGGGGCCATGCTAAAATAATTACTCACCTGTTATCCAACCTTCTCCTCATGAACCAGCCCATATTTTCTTGGATGCCTTCTTAGATGGCAGATACTGTGTGTGATTGAGGAAATATTTGTAGCTTGAAGTCTTTCTACTTTGGTAGAACAGAGCTCTCATTCTGCTCAGAGAATTTGAACAAAACAAAATAAGCTTTTGTGGAGGATAGATTCTCTTCTAAGTAGACAGTGGTGTGTAAATTGCCAGAATAAGACAACAATTTTGACATGGTTTAGTTTTGTCATATTAATGGCTATGACTATATGCTCTCAATGATATTTGTTAACCTCAAGTCTGATAAAACTGGAATGAGCTGATTCTTCTCTTCCTCCCTCCCTTCGTTTAGTTAGTTCACTGTTAGTTAAGCACTATATATTTTGCCGTCTTTTGTTGAATTTTAATTAAGTGCTTTTAAGGGATGGATATTACTTCCAAGGAAATGTGCAAAACTAGTAGCTTTTAAAGAACCCACTTTAATGACTATTAGAGATACATATACAGTTAATATCCATCATGGTAAATAAGGTTTCCATTATAAAAAAAGAAATAATATGTGTCAAAATCTTTTGAACTCAGTGTTGATTCGTTTAAAACAATTTACTTCAGTTAGAGGAAGACATTCCATATTATTTTTTTAAATTATAAACATGTTGTAAGGTTTATTACATAAGCCAGTAAATAAATTTAGTGTACTTAGTTCTAATTAATAGACATAGATCAGTAGATTCTCTATGAAATATTTATAGGAAGATATACTCGTCACACAGGACGAGAAAATATGAATGGGTTATAATTTTGCACCACTGGAGGCAGAGCACCCATGAGTTTAATTAGCATTCCTATGCAGGTCATTCCCAAATCTATATTTCTCATGGCAGTCCCATATCAGCGAATGGCTGTTGGTTAATCTGTACTCAATGTCCTACAGATGCTTCAAAAATTGTCATTTTCAAGACAAAGCTCATCATTGTTACCCCAAATCTTTCCCCAAACTTCTTTGGACCTCATCATCTTTCTACTCTCCTAGGTTTGTCACCTTGACATTGGACTTGAATCCTCATTCTTTTCCCACAAGAACAATCAAATTCCAAATCTAGTCATTTCTACCTCTATGAAATCTATGTCTAATTCCTAATTTCTTTTCACATAACTACTGCCTGACTTATTATATGGACAGTTGCCATGGACTTCTGATTTATCTCCCTAACTGAAATCCTTCCCCTTTCCAATCAATCTTTTAAGCTGCCAAAAACATCTTAAGATCAGGTCTAATAATTTTCCTATTTAAATATACTCCAGTGGCATCTAGTACAAAATATAAATTCTTCTGTTTGACATTTAAAGTTCTTCATGACATGCATGACTCCAACCTCCAGTTCTCTTCTGATTTTTTATTACTTCTGTTTCACATAACACAATTGCATATTTAAATTCTTCTTGAGGTTCCTCCGTTTTATTTCTCCATGCCCTTACACTGAGTCCCACAATTAGAATGAGTTCCCTTTCCACCTCTCAGAATCCTGATACTTCCTTTAATAATCAGTTCAAGTACCTCCTTCTATATAAAGGTTTCCTGAATCTGCCAGCTAATGTTGTTCAGTCATTTCACTCATGTATGACTCTTTTCGAAGCCATTTCCTCTTCTTGCTTATTTTACAGATGAGGAAACTGAGGCAAACAAGGTGACTTTATTAGAATTATACAGATAATAAGTGTCTGAGGTCAGATTTGAACTCAAGTCTTCCTAACTTCATGTCCTGCAGGATGCACTATGGCTGCCCTGCCAGCCAATAGGGATGGTATATTTCTGTGTGTACATGTCTCTTTCAATAAAATAAAGCTCCTTTCTGGCAGAAATTTTTTGGGGGGGTTTGTACCACCAGCACCCGTCTAGCACCTAGTACCTCATAGTCAGCATGTACTAAAAATTAATTGATTAATAAGATGATGTTTTCACTGCATGTTGAAATATAATAAAAGTCATAAAACCCACTAGGCTTTATTAGGTAATATATTGTATAAAAAACTTTAATTATAGAAAGTGGAATGTCAATAAATAAGAAATCAGTATCAAAGAAGGTTATTTGCAAAATGTCCATGAATTTATTATATTAACAGTGATATTCTTAATCAGGTACTCACAGTTTTGAGTTATAAGAGAATAAACACACCCATGAATTTCTCATTAAATAAAGATTATACATGTGTCAAAACAAACACAGACAATGGTTGAGTCACTTCCCTGGGATTAGTATTCAATGAGTTAATGTAATGGAATCACATCATTTTTTAACTAAAAAAGACCATGGGAAGAAATCATCTTGTTTATATCCCAAGTAGCACAGCTGCATCTGGGGCAAAGTTAATTGTGTTATGGTGGTGGTGGTGGTGTGTGTGTGTAGAGGGGGCATTAAGGGGACAGTTTGGCTGTGGTTCAGGACTCATGGTAGGGATGGCAGCACAAATGGAAAGATCTACTGGAGTTGTCGTCCAGTAAGAAAGCCTATCTCATCTTCTCTGAAACCCCAAGGGTTGGGTTTTGCTTAGACAATGGCAGTAGCCAAAGGGAGGAAGCATATGCTTCAGTAACGTGAGACAAAGTCCCATTTGTCTTGTCCTAGTTATAACTCTGAGAGTTTATGGTCTATGAGAGGAATTTCTCAATATGCAGTTCGACTGGTAGTTTCCTCTTTCCTAATGTACATGGCAGGGGACTTCTCACTTGGAAACTGCCACGTGAAAAAAGTTGGACAGTTTGAACCTATGGCAGCAGTAGCCTACATTTTTGAAAATAATTTAAAGAGTTGAACAAAAACTGACTTCCTACCATGATCACTGTTTGAAAAGGATAAGATTTAGCCGCTAATACACCAGGCTGAACCTTACAGCATTTTGTCCTTTCAAATCACTTCCATAGCCTACCTTCCCTTTTACCCAACCAATACATTCAACTATGTCTTTAAAGAGGAACTGTTTCTCTTAAGCCTTGGCTTCCCTTAAAATTATTTTAATTAGGATCAGCTTTTAAGGTACCTCATTTACCTTAAGTGAAAGTAAAAACTTGAAAGCAACTTCAGGGCCACTGGAGGGGTGGGAGTGGGTACTACACAGGAGCTAGGTTGAAACAGAGACCCTGTTTCCTCCTTTGAAGTCTGACCACCTGTGAAGTGCTATTGATTGTGGGCAGCCAATCTTCAAAGGGATAAGGCTGCATTTCTCCCCCACCTGGCCACTGCATGTTACAACACTTTAGAGACAGCAGGAGCTGCTTTCAAATGAAGTTTTGGATTTAAAAGCTAAATTGGGAGTTGTGAATTGTTCCCAAGCTAGCTTTTAAAACACAAATGCTATTTGAGAATTGCCCAACAGTACTTTCCCTACCTCCTTCCTTTGCCTCCTTGTCATCTTTGGGACTTTAAGAGCTAGACTGCTTTCATATTAGTTTTTTTTTTTAACTAGAATTTAATGAAGTCACTAACGTGCTAGAGAGCATAACAGCTGGGATATCTAGAATAATCAGGAAACTGAAAAGTCAAAATATCTTTCCCACCTACATTTATTGATAGTTAAAAATAAAGTCAGTAGGATGATTATATCGTTACAGAGAAAAACAACTTTGAAAGACATTTGAATTCTAATTAATGTAATTTTAAACCATGAGTCCAAAAGAATGATGATGAAACATGCCACTTACCTGACAAAGAGTAGATGAACTTAATACTGTGAAAGAGAATAGATTTTAAGTTACAGTTAATGTGAGAATTTGTTTTGCCAGACTAGGAAAGTTATGTGTCGAGGGCTTTATTTTTCTTTTTAATTTGCTTAATTGGGTAGGGGCATGGTAGTGAAAAGAAAAGATCAATTTAAAACAAAGGCTTAAAATTTCAGAGGCCCTGTTAAGAACCTCTGTTAAGTAAAACTTTCCTTGATTATTTTAGCTGCCAGTGTGCTCCCTTCTAAAACTACTATTTATTTTATATATATTCTGCATATATTTATATGTGTAGAATAGATGCTAACTCCTTTATTGAAATATAAGTTACTTGAGGGCAAGAATCATTTTTACTTTTTTCTTGTATCACTAGCTTTTAGTCTTACAGTGTAAGGCACAGAATAAATACTTAGTAAACACGTGTTGATTTATTTAGGGAGAGGGGAGAAAAAGAAGAAAATAGAAAATTAGTAGAGAAACTAGACTTTTTCCCTAGGTTGCTACTAATATGAAGAAATTTGATTATTTACAGATTTATAAAAAAGTAGAGTTGTTTGTATTTAATTGCCCTAACTTATTTTGCAGAGTATGTAAACTTCACGCCCTTTTTATGACCCCCTAAGCCTTTAAATCAAATCTTCATCTCTTTATGGAGTCTTAGTGAGACTAAAGTAGAAGCAGATAGATCATTTACTAAAGTCATTCTATATATGAAAAGATTAGCTGGTTATGTTGTAGATAATTAGATAAAATTAGGTAATTTTAGTAATTAGATAAATTAGATAATTAGATAAAACCTTACTGAAGAGCTGTGCACATATTTTTGAAACAGTGTGAAATTAGGCCATCTTTGAACTTTTCATTTATTAATATCAGGTTCTTAAAAAATGACTGCCAATATGACAGTAGCCGTTTCAATGGTTATTTCCTATGTGGCTCATTATTCTCGGATGCTGGTCTTGTACTGCTAGACAGAGTGCAAAAAGAGTGACTTTGAGCAACCGTGGAATGGACCAGAGTCTAGATTATGTGGGTCTACAACAGGGACAACCTTGGAGGAGCTTTACCTAGGCCTGTCCCAGAAAAGTACTTGAAGCCCTAGTTTGGGCTCAGAGCTGGTAAGTAATTTAGTTTATGTTTCAGAGTAAACTACCAGGATGTTTAGCTGAGCCACAATCTGGTGCTATCACTTAGGATTTGCATAGAAGCAATTTATTAGAGTAAGACAGAGAAGAAGGAATGCAGAAAGTGCTTGGGGGCAAATTCTTTTACTTCATTCTTTTTTCTTTTTCTTCCTTTTTTCTTTCTTTTTGTTTTGTCTTTTTTATATCAGAGTGTTGGAAAGGACACATAGACAATAGAAGACATTACTTAATTTGTAATCTCTCATCATTTTAATACTTATCTTTAGACATAAATACTTAGACTGATTTTCAGGTCCCTCTCAAATTGTGCATAAAATATAAACAAAACTGGGAAGTTTTTGGAGGTGAAGAGCATGTCGCTTTTATGCTGTGGCAGTAACCTTTTTATTTTTGTGAACATCAGCAAATGTAAAATCAAGCCTCCAATTTTATTGTCTTTTCTTTTATACATGTTAAAGTTACAGGGGGAAAAGAAATTTTTGCCCAGCTCCAAATATAGTAACCTGTGCATATCACCAGCAGAAGGCCATTTTCATAAGTTCTTTCCTTAGCTACTATCAATAAGCTTTCTCCTGATTATGTATGGTAAGGTAAGTGACCTTGCCTGTCCTTTTCTGATTAAATAAGTTCTTGGCAGCCCTGTAGGGCAGGAATGCCAGGGCTCTGTCTGTATTATATTTCCTTTAATCTGTGACCCTTAATTTATTGGTTCTCATTTATTGAAGCACAATCTTGATGAGAATAGCAGGCTTTTTAATGGCTGAAAGTTGCTGCCTAGAGCAAATCAAATTCTATTACTACTGAAAATGACAACAGCCCTTGTCTATATCATTGTTATCCCATAGTCAAGTGCTGCCCTCCTCCACCTACACACACATTGAAGGCATATATTTAGGGCTGTACATTTTATCCTTTTTGACATCCACTTGGAATAAGTATTGTGATGTCCATCCTGTCATTGATTGTCTCTCCTGATCTTAAACAACTGGGCTAAGACCTATTGGAATATGGCTTATATATATATAT
>JAQQSW010016748.1:0-11608 GCA_028646575.1 Pseudocheirus occidentalis | reverse complement strand
CCTTTATACCTAGATTGTGCATCCATTTAGACTTGACTTTGGTGTATGGCGTTAGATGATGATCTATGCCCAGTTTCTGCCATACTATATTCAATTGTCCCAGCAGTTTTTGTCAAATAGTGAATTCTTAACCCAGAAACTGGGGTCTTTGGGCTTATCAAACAGTATATTACTATAGTCCTTGACTACTGAGTCTTTTGTACCCAATCTATTCCACTGATCCACTACTGTATTCCTTAGCCAGTACCAGGCAGTTTTGAGGACTGCTGCTTTATAATAGAGATTGAAATCTGGTACGGCTAAGCCACTTTCCCTAACATTTCTTTTCATTCATTGCCTTGATATTCTGGACTTTTTGTCCTTCCAAATGAATTTTGTCACTATTTTTTCTAGTTCTTTAAAGTAATTTTTTGGTAGCCCCTGAATTCTTTAATGCAGAAGATCCTAAATCTTGTGTGATCCTGACCGTAACTCCATGATAACTGAATTGTTTCTTTCTGGCTACTTGCAAGCTTTTCTCCTTGACCTGGAAGCTCTGAATTTGGCTATAGTATTGCTCAGAGTTTTCTTTTTGGGATCTTTTTCAGGAGGCGATTGGTGGATTCTTTCTATTGTATTTTCTCTTTCTAGAATATCAGGAAAGTTCCTTTACTTGAAAGATGATGGCAACTGGGGGGTGGGGGGGTGGAGAGTGCATCATGGCTTTCAGTGCAATGATTCTTAAATGATTTCTCCTTGGACAAAATATTTTCCAGGTGAGTTGTTTTTCCAGTGAGATATTTCACATTTTCTTCTATTTTTTCATTCTTTTGACTTTGTCATCTTCTACTTGCCCAATTCTACTTCTTAAGGAAGTAGAATTTCTTCACTGTACATCTTTTCCCATTTGGCCAGTTCTGCTTTTTAAGAAATTCTCTTCAGTAGATTTTTGTGCCTCTTTTATATCTGGCCTATTCTGTTTTTTTTAAGGTGTTATTTTCTTCAGTATTTTTTTGTGTCCCCTTTACTAAATTGTCGACTCTCCCCTCCCCAGTTTCTTGTTTCACTCTCATTTCATTTCTCCATTTTTCCTTTAGTTCTCCTTGATTTCTAAAATCCTGTCCCCATTCCCCTGTAAGTGGCAAGCTCTGGTGTACTAGGGCTCTTCCTGCCCTAGGACTGCAACCCAGGACTGGGACCAGGATCTATGTATGGGCAATGAACAGAGTGCTGCACCCAGTACCAGCCATGGGACCTTTATAATTTCCTTCTGATCAGTTGTCAGACCCCTTCTCATTGGTGGGTTGTGAGCTCTGGAAGCCACTGTTGCTGACTCAAGTTGCCCCTAAGACCTGCTGCTGGTTTGTCAAGGTGTTACCTTGTGGTGGATTGCTCTTTACTCTTCACCTCGGTGCAAGAGACCTTTCCCTGATTTTATAGGTTACCTGGTGCTAAAAAATTATTTCACCTTATCCTTTTGTGGGTTCTCCAGAATTCATTTTGAGGTATTATTTTAAAGTTGTTTGGAAGGGAATTTGGGAGAGTAGAGGGGAGTCCCTGCCTTTTCTCTACCATCTTGGTTCAATAACACCCCCACCCCCACCATTCCCCCAATTAAGTTTCCTAAAAAACAGATTTCTTTATATCATTTGCCTGCTTAAAAACACCTAATGACTCCCAATATTGGTTCCCACTGATAACACAATAACATTCAATTTCTTATACTGACACTCTGAAAGGCTACCTAAAACGTGGACTTTGTGCTTTTAATTTTATCTTCCATTAATCCTGAATAGACTGTTTTGTTCCAGCAACACTGACTTATTCACTGCTCCCTCACCTTCTTATATACTCATTTTTCAAGATTCAGCTTAAGTCTAACCTCATCCATGAAGCTTCCTTACCACAATGACCTCCCCTCCTGCCTTGCTATGAGCACTCAATTGGTATTATCACACACTATTTTATAGAGATACATAATATACATAGTAGACAGTCAATGTTATACTATTCTCTTTCCCCTACCCAGTTTACTTCTGTTCCTATTTTTCTTCTTGCCTAAATATTTTATCACTAGCTCAATTTGTACATGGTGAACCAGAGGCATCCCTCATTTATAATTTCTTTTATACTACCAGTTGTTCTGTCACCATGGTATGCATCACCTAATTTTACAGCTAGAAGATATTAAGACTACTTTCATTCTTCAACTTCAACTTATCGCTGAGTACTTCAATACTTCTTATATAATATCTAAAAACTAATTTATTACTATAGATTCCTTTTAATATCTTAAAGCAACCTCTTTTTTCATTTTTGATGATGTTAAACTTGGACCATTATATCTTCACTCTTTCTAGGCTCTCATTCTAATACCTTTCCTCTGCAACCAGGCTAAAACACTATAGAATGGGGAGGGGGGCGGGAAGAAAGAGAGAACCGTTCTCATCTGTCACTTTGACTAGGTCACTGCCCCCTCTCAAAACCTTCACTGGCTCCCTACTGCTTCCAGTATCTAATCCAAAGTCACTCATCATTTTCATACCCACCTCCAATTGACCCTTTTTAATAATCACCTAATTTGTCTCCCTATTCTTTCTCAATCAGCTTCTGCCCTAGTCATACTTCCATTCTCTCAACCCCTGTATCTTTTATTCTAGTTCTGTCTTTAAACTTCTTCTGGTGGCTTTTTGTATAAGTTCTATATCCTACAGACTGAAATTTCTTATGTACTTTTGTTTATGCACCTATTTTTTCATTCAGACATTAAACTTCTAAGGGGCATACAAAACCAAGAATTTTATTATACGAAGAGTATTATGAACCCATAAATCAAAATGTTCTTTTATGATGATACTTAGAAGCAGGTACCTGAATTTAAAAAAAAATCCTTTCCTTTACTTTTAGCTATATTCTATGACTTACCTCCTTTCGGGGAACACTGATGAAACTGGTAGTGTTAGGGATTACCATTCATCTTCTGATTTTTTTTACATACAGCTCTTGGGTTAATGGAGGGGAATAAGCAAATAACCTAAAGTTTTTCTCCATTGACATTAACTAAGCTAAATGCGGTGACACAGGGAATCACTAAGTTACACTCTAGGGGTCAACAGAGCAAAAGAGCAAATGTCATAGTAACATTTCAGTTCCTAGGCATAGAGAGATTAACTAGGAAAAACAATTTATAATCCAAGCAACATCATATCACTTTGCCTGCCAAAAACTAAACTTTAATGACAATGAAAAAACTACTTTCTAAACACTCTACTAACATATTATTCATTGCTTTTACTACCTGACAGGAAAAAAAAAAGAGTACTGTTTACATTTAGTTTGCAATTTTTTGTTCGTTTCACACTCTGTACTGCAGTTATTTATATTTGAACAAGGGCAATTTATTCAACTAAGGAAAAACTATCAGATATGGTCTCCAATTTTCAGTGGTGTGGAAACAAACCCTTCTAGCAATATTGTGGTTTTGTGAAACACTGCTTCAGTAAGCTTCAATTTCCTTATGCCACTCTAAGTAGATCTTCACTAAACAATGTACTATCTTAACACATAAACATCATACAGCATGGATTTGTGGCAAAAGAAAGACAACAAGAACAAAAGACAGATTTGGGTAAAGTGAACTGGGATCTGTTGGTGAAGGGCAAAAAAAAAAAAACAACTAGGCCTTAAAAAATTAGACTGAATTCCCATGGTTTAAAAAAAAAAAACTAGTTAAGCTGAACAAAAGATAATGAGACTACTAACTGAAAAATCCAATAAGCACAGCTGAGGTTAAAATATGCTTCAGAGAAACACAAAGCACTGAGTCAGAAAAACATTACACAAGAAAAAAACTTTAACTGACATTTTTCCTCATATGAGTTTCCCAAAGGCATATCATATCAATATGAAGTTTTTAAAAAAAGGTTTACTTGTGTTTTATTTTTATGTTATATTTACAGATTACTTTTGTAACAATACTGTTGTTCAGCCACATCCAACTGTGACCCCTTTCTGCAGTTTTCTTGGCAAAGATACTAGAGCAGTTTGCCATTTCCGGCTCACTTTACAGATAAAGAAACTGAGGCAAACAGAATTACCTGCCCAGGGTCAGAGCTAGTAAGTGTCTGAGGCCAGATATGAATTCAGGAAGATAAGTGTTCCTGACTCCAGGCCTGGCCACCTAGCTACCTCTTAATAGTAGTTAAGTAACTCATCTGAAAGTGCATACACAGCATATTTCACACCTAGAGCACCTTTCCTGCCTCTATTTAGAGAAAAAATGACCAGAAATCTTTTTTTATCCACCCATTCTCTACCCCATTAGAAAAAGTAAAATAAAAACAAATTTTAATGGCTGTCTACAAAAATTTAAATGTTTCACTCTGCATTCCAATTCTGTCATACATCTAATAAATGAGGGTCATATATTTTCTCATTTCACATACCACATTCCTAGATTTCTGCACACACTCTTAGCCTCTAGGTTTTTGCTACTAAAAAAGAGATGCCATAAGTATTTTTTGTACATAGAGTACCTTTTCCTTTGATCTCCTTCCGGCATAGGCAGTAGCACAGCTGATTCAAATAAATGAAAAACTTTCTGTATATAATTACAAATTGCTTTCCATAATGGTAACACCCATTCACAGGTCCACCAAAAGTGCATCACTATGCCTTGGTTTTCCCACAGCTCCTCCACCATTTCTCATTTTCAACTGTTGTCATCTTTGCTACTCTGATGACTATGAGGCAGAATCTCAGAATTGCTTTAATATGTAGTTCTCTACTAGTGATTTGGAGTGTTGAATTTTTTTTCCCAACAACTATAGAAAGCCTAAATGTCTTCCTTTGGAAACTGTCTGTTGCTATCCTTAGATCATTTATCAATAAGAGAATGGCTCTTTATATATATATATAATATGCATATAATATATATTTGAGCTATATATAATATATGAGTTAAATGAGTCCTTTAAAATGTAAATATTTTTCTCCAGTTAACTTTCCTTTTAATTTAAAAACTTTTAAAAAAATTATGTAACCAAATTTATTCATTTTATCTTCTGGGATCTTTTATTCTTTAGTTATAAACTTTTCTCCTATGCAAAGATTGGCTAGGCAGCTTTTCCTACATTTCTCTAATATATTTATGATGCGACCTTCTATGTTTAGTTCATGTAATTATTTGGAGCTTATCTTTGTATGAGGTGAAAGGTGCTGCTGATCTAAATCAAACTGTTTTCATATGACTATCCAATATTAACCACAGTTTTTGTCAAATAATTCAGGGCTTACTTAGTACAATGCCCAGCACATAGTAGGCACTTAATAATGTATTAATGGACTTACAACAAATCCTTGTTCTACAAGTTGAAGTTAAACTTTGAAAACTTATTTTTTGAAGACAGTAGACTAGCAATAAAGCTATCTGCAGACTCTCCTCACTGTAACAGTAACTCCCTCAATTATAAGCAATGATAGGGAAATGAATTTTAGCTAAGGTAGCTTGGTAGAGATGCTGAATATAAGGTCTTCAACAACAATTTCCAGTAAGATTTGTCCCAACAAAAAAAACATCTGGAGTCTGAAACTAAGCAAGATGGTTACCAAGAAATTGAGCAACCAGGAAATTTAAAAACGTCAGCTTGTCTATGGAAAGGTGGTCTGTACTATGCAGAGTGGTTGTAGTAAAACTGGCATGATCAATGTTTTCAAGACAGTGTTGTTACAGCCTGTTACTACTATGTTAGCAAAGATAAAAGTCAAGACCCAATCTTAGCCAAGTTTGTGGCAAACATGCTGTTTATAGCAAGGGCTGATCATTTAATCATTATGGATTTTCATATTTCTCCTTTTCAGGACTTCTGGATATCCAAGAACCTAAGCCTGTTCTGAAGTGGCTAAAGAAGAATTCATTAACTAAAAAAGCCTATAATATTTTAGAACCTGATGCTGGTGAAATTGTTGATAGGCTGAATATGGACTTGGACCTGATTGACAATGAGCTGCAATAATATTACAGCATGGCATTGGTGAGAGATGTTAAGTACCAAAAAGATATTAACATGAACCAATACTTGTCATATATAAGTAGCTGGAGCCAGCAAAATTTACTCCACCCTTACCCATGAAATGTTTGCTGATTCAAATAGGTCTTCTATTAACAACGCCCGATTTGAGGCCACTGTCATAGTCAAAATACACCAACTCAGGATGATAAGATGAAACTCTATCCACAAACACAAATGACTACTCTCTTCACAATCCTTTGAGACCATCAAGATAAAACATAATGCAGAATCTCTCTTTACTGGTTTATATATATATATATATATATATATATATATATATGTACACATATGTGTATATAATGTACATACACACATATACAACAGATATAACTAACATTTTGGGTTTTCTTTTCACCCTAAACCAATTATTAACTTAATATTAAACAAATTACGTAAAAGATACAGCTGGCTGTCCTACAGTATTACTTGTTTTTTTCACCTGGTCACATCAGGTTTACTGCTGATCTTATCTTGAATGTGGGCCAAATGTTGGCATTCCCATAAGCCTGTCCACAAAAGCACATTGAGG
The DNA here is from genome assembly GCA_028646575.1 of Pseudocheirus occidentalis. NCBI lineage: Eukaryota > Metazoa > Chordata > Mammalia > Diprotodontia > Pseudocheiridae > Pseudocheirus > Pseudocheirus occidentalis. Next base: position 5,029 of record JAQQSW010016748.1, on the reverse strand, counting down.
CTTTTAAAAATTGCTTCAGGCTTTCATTAGTTTAAGTGAGCCTTGAAGCACTCATTGCAATTTTGTGGAAAGTAGACCTGGCACAGCAGCAACTGTTACAGTGGTAAAGGTTTGTGGGGTTTTTTAGGGGCATACAAACTGAAAATATATACAAAACTCAAGAACACCACAAAAACTCCAATAATTGACTGTTCCTCCCAAACTATAGCAAGAATTTCAAGTTACTTCAGAAATACTCTTCTTGAGTATGGTGTGCAAGGAAAAGCAGGAACAGGGAACACAACACAAGGAAGTTGGTGTGTGTTTGGTTTTCTTCTTTTAAACCTTTAAGTCTGAAGCTACCATGCAGTGTAAGAGGGGAAGCTCAGAACAAGGTGCTGTGGAGGGCCAGGACAACTTTTGTTGGGAAGGATGTTTAAGAACCACGGTAGTCTGCTTTGGTGCTGGTCTTATTTGGGATTGTGAATTCAAAGCTTTTCTATTAGTATAGTGACTTCTACACTTTTGGTCTATGGTCCACCTTTTCACAATACAACTCTTGACTTTTCCTAATCCTGATACTTTTCTGGGTCACTACCTAGCTGTTACTTGTATTGGTGTTGTAAGATGGTAAGTTTGAAAATTCTGGCACTGTTTTCCTTGGTGTGTTCAAAGTCTTTTGTAGTAATAGGCTATATATAAGTTTAACATAGGAAATGCATGATAAGAATAATGGCTAATGTGTTGTTGGGTTTAGGTATTCATTTAAGGAAACCTTCATTTTATTAATTCTGTGGAATAAAATCAGTTGGTCACTGGTTTCAAGTAATATATATATATTCATGCACACATGTACCTGCACACACATGCACACACACGCACACACACACACACACACACACACACAAGCCCACCTTTACTGAATGCCTGAGCAAAGGCCCTCCTTTACTAAATACTTGAGCAAACACCCTGATACTTACTGGTAGTTCTCAATTCTCTGCTACCAAACTGTCATTTGGAACTGAACAAATGATGATTATGGCAATATATTCAACCTTCATGACTTTGATTAAGAGATTAGACTCACTTAGCATGAAAAAAAGCCTTTAAATTTTGATGGGGGGGGAACATGTTTAATTTGAGCTGTTTCCTATAAAACTACAGTTTGTCCATGAAAGATCTGCTACACAAGCAAAGTATAAGCTTTGGAAGGCTCTCCTGAGACAGAAAAGCTCAAAAATGTGTGTGTGTCAAACTGTATGTCTCTTGACCAAGGATCAATTTATCGAAGTGTGGAGGTGATCAATAGAAGGTCGGCCATTAGCGACAAACATTTTTAGTTACAACTCAATTCAAACATTAGGCACCTAATATCTATTGTGCATATGGGGTACAAAGACAAACAAAGCTTTGCTCCCCCCCCCAAAATCATTCTATTGGAAGGGTATAAAATACACAAAGATAAGTGAATTAAAAATAATTTGAACATAGTAAGAAAACACTAAATGAAGAAGATCAAGAATGGTTTCACATGGGAGGGGTAGCTGAGTCTTGGAGAAGATGAAGATTAAAAGAAATGGAGGTTAAGAGAGAATGCAATTTGAGCATGGGAATGTGAAAAAATTCAGAAGTGGGAGATGGAATAATGAATAACGAATTGGTTCATGTGGCTACAATAACAAGCACAAGAAAAAGAGAAACATGGAACATCTGGAAAGGTAGATAAGACTGAAGGATTTTAAATGATAGGCGTCTATATCTAATTGTAGGAACAATATTTAGAGCCAATAAAGAATTTTTCAGCACAGGAGTGACATGATTAGACTTATGTTTTAACAATATTAATTTGGACATCTTTGGAGAGGAACAATCAATAATAGTACAGGGTAGACATGATGAGCACTTCTATGGTATTGAATTAAGAGGAAGAAAATAAGAGATATGATGTCTAGAATATTATGCAACCAATTAGATAACAACAGATGATAAAAGAGTCAAGGATGCTATTGGAGATGGGGATTTCAATATTGTGAATCTGGATGATTGGTAGGGTAGTAGTATTGGCAACAGAAATATATGCATCTGGAGGAGAGAAGGACTTAGAGAGATATGATGAATTTGAGATACTAAAAGGGCCAACGCAGTAAGGATGTCCAAAAGGGAAGTTTGTCAATGCAGGAATTTCTCACAAGTTGTTATGCTTGTGTTAGACTCCAGGAGCATGTTATGTTTCTCTCAGGATAAAACTCATGAACCAAAAATCTCATCATCAAGGAGACTGTTTCTCTTGCATACTCCACCCCTCTTCAGGACCCTCAGCAGTCTTTTCCCTCCATTTGGAGGGCTAGAAGACAGAACAAGAAACTCCTCCCAAAGTCTCCCTTAACAGAAGGCTCAGAATTTCCAGCAATCTCTTCATTTCTTACCAAATGCTTACTTGGTTTAGACTGAATGAATATCAAGCCACCTCACTCTTCCCTTTCAATTTCGTTTTTGTGTACTGTCTTTCCCCCATAGATAGTAACCTCAGTGAGGGCAGGGACTATTTTCTTTTTCTTATTTGTATCCTTAGGGCTTACCACAGTGCCTGGAACACAGCACTCACTTTGTTTAAACACTATTGATTAAAATCAGTAAGGAGATTAGTCAATACAAATCTAGATTCCTAGACTTTAGTGTTAGCTTCATAGAGATGATAACCAATTCCAGAGTAGTTGCTGAGATTACCTAGACCAAACCTTGATGTTGTTCAACAGGCTCAGTCTTGTCTCACTCTTTGTGACCTCATGGACCCTATCTCACCAGGTCCTTTGCCTCCACTATATATCAAAATCTGACCAAGTTCATGGTCCCCGTTTCTACCTATCCATCTCATCCTCTGTCATCAACCTTTCCTTTTGCCTCTAACCTTTCCCAACATCAGTGTCTTTTCCACTGAGTCTAATTAAATGGCCAAAGTATTTAACTTCAGTTTCCTTATCTGACCTTTCAGTAAATAGCCTGAATTAACTTCTTCAAATACTGACTGATTCAATCTCCCTGCTGTCCAAGGGACTCTCAAAAACTCTCCAACATCAGAATTTGAAAGTGTCAGTTTTATGATGCTCAGATTTCCCTGGTAGTACAACTCTTACAACTGTACATTACTACTAGAAAAATCATAGCTTTGCCTACATAGAGCACTGTTGCTAAGGTGATCTCTGCTAGTGTGCTGTCCAGATTTGCCATAACTGTTCTCCCAAGAAGTATCTTTCAATTTCATGGCTGCAGTCACCATCTACAACAATCTTTGAGCCCCAAAATGTAAAATCTGACAAAACTTTCACTTCTTTTATTTGCCAGGAAGCAATGGGACAAGTCATCAAGATCTATTTGCCTCAGTTTTCTCATCTGTAAAATGAGCTGGAGAAGGAAATGGCAAACCACTCCAGCATCTTTGCCAAGAAAAGCCAATATGGGATCACAAAGAGTTGGACAAGCCTGAAAAATGACTGAACATGTAGAAGAGGTACTGGATGCATTATCTGGTCCCAGAAGACAAGAGAAAGATCAAATAAATGGAAGCTGCAAGTAAGAAAATGTAGGCTTCCTAATAATTAGGGGTGTTAGCAGAAGATTTTCAATTAGAGCAAGGGTTTTTAACTTTTTTTATTTCATGGACCCTGCTGGCAGCTCCTGAAACTTATGGATTCCCTTTTTAGAATGTTTTTAAATACATAAAATGCATTGGGTTACAAAGGAAACTAATTACACTGAAATGGTTAAAATTATGTACATTAAAAAGTCTGGGGCGGAGCCAAGATTGCACATAGAAGCAGCTAGGTTCTGCAGCTCCCACACAGCCAGCCTAAATACCCATAAAATATGACCCGAGACAAATTCTAGGGCTCACAAACTCACAAAAATACAGAAAACACATCTCTTGCTGAAGGCAGCTCAGCAGAAGGGGCTCATCAGAGGCCAGGAGCCGAGGCGAGGCCAGCCCAACCCAGCCCCAGCCAGTCTACAAGAGAGAAGATCTACAATACCTCCAGCAAACTCCACATCTAGCAAGGCGTGAAAAACAAGGATTAGAGAAAGGCAGCTCAGCAGAAGGGGCTCACTGCCAGCAGGCTGGGAGCTGAGCCCAGGGGAGCCCAAACCAAAATGCGGCCAGGCCCCAGGGGGTCGGGAGGAACCAAGCCTCCCAAGCCACAGCATGAGCCTACCCTTCAGAACAGATGTACAGCACCTAGAGCCATCTTCACATCTGTTACACCAGGAACAATAAGGATTAAGAAAGTTCAGTAAAAGTGAAGCTTTCAAACTAATTTCTCAGGCAGAAAAGCAGTTAGGACAATCCGCCTCCGGGGCAAGGAAGCAGTGGGTGAATGGCAGGAACTGCAGTAACTGGCAGGCAGCTTCAGAGCCCCTGGCCTGCAAACCCGCAGAGGGGCTGAATCAATTGATATGGGCCAAGTGCTCTTGTGTTGAGCAGCCTGGATCCAGATTGTGGTCTTGGGTGGTGGTCCTGGGGTGCACTTTCAGAAAGCCAAAGCTTGGGGGGTGGGGGGACACCAACCCCCTAATAGCTTAGGCAGCTGGGAAAACCCCAGCGATTTGGGAAAGAGCTTTCCCCCTGGAAGCAGAGTTTCACAAAGCTAAATTTATTGATTGGCCAACATGAAGAAAAGGAAGCAAAATAAGAACAGCAATAAAACTCTAGAATCCTTTTTTGTGGACAAAAAGGATCAAAGCATGTAATGGGAGGAAGACAACACAGTCAGAATTCCCACACCAAATACTTCCAAGACACTTGAAGAATGCCTAGAAGCTATACATCAACTGAAAAAGGACTTTGAAAAACAAATAAGAGAAGTGGAGGAAAAATTGGGAAGAGAAATGAGAACGATGCAAGAAAATCATGAAAAGAGTCAATAAACTGACTGAAGAAAACAGCAAGTTAAAAAACAGATTAACTCAAATGGAAAAAGAGGCCCAGAAAGCCAATGAGGAGAAGAATGCCTTAAAAAGTTGAATTTGCCAGATGGAAAAAGAATCTCAAAGGCAT